>JAMFTG010002806.1:0-27386 GCA_023974075.1 Chaenocephalus aceratus
TGAGAGTTATTATTAAAGCATGGAGGCGAATTGGTTAAGTTTAGGATTTGAGAAGGCAGTGTGTATTTGGAAGAATGCAGACCTCCACACGTCACTATGGAGTCCCAGAACTGAGAGTTCACACACCATGGATACGTGACCAAGAGGTACTGGCCAGTTAGGTAAAACATTATTGATCTGACTGCTGTAAGCAGACGGATCGATGCGCGCGCCATCGTTGGCCACCCTCCAGGTGTAGTCCTCTCTCATTCAGGCTCCTTTCGTGACTATATCACGTCTAAAAAATTATATCAGAAGACACATCACGTTTGTGCTTTAAGTATCTTCCATATTGAAAAATTGACACCTCTTCAGTAGAAAACCTAGGAATCCTCGATTGTTTCTGCCCATTACGTCTATACAATCTCATCATAGGAGTGGCCCTGCTTGGTTGATCAAATCAAGCAGTGTGTCTCATAAAAATTATTTCGCTGTATGAACAGACTTAAGACTGCCGGAGAAGCAGGCTACAGGCCAGAGTGTGCCAAATAAGGCCTCAATACTCTTTTTATATAGGATCAGGTGAGTATTTTTTAGAGAAGGTTATGTTTAGAGGACAGATGATCCTTCCAGAGTGAGCCTGAGACCGCCTGTGCCCTCCTTTATATAGGGGCAGGGGTCGTTGTTGCGTTTTAATCCCGTGAAAAGTGGAACAGACTTCAGACTGCAGGAGGAGGAGGTCGGAGTGTGCCAGATAAGGCCTCTACACTATCTTTATATAGGATCAGGTAAGTATTATTAAAAGAAGGTTATGTTTAGAGGACAAATTATTCTTCCAGAATGAGCCTGAGACAGTATATGCCCTCCTGTGTATAGGGGCAGGGGATGTTGTTGCGTGTTTGCCCGTGACAAGTGGAGTTCCAGTGTGCCTCCCAATGCAGTAACCTGACCCTTTGACCTCAAAATGCTTATTTTATTTCCAGCACACATGTTCCTATCAATTATGCCCTTAATATGGCTCCTTAGGATAATCCCGTCAGCGTTTTCCTCTCAATAATGCCTTTTTAGTGTGGCTTTTCAGGATAAACAGCGTGAGTGTTCCTTAAAGTATTGCCTTTAGAGTGGCTTTTTAGGAAAATCATGTGAGAGTTATTATTAAAGCATGGAGGCGAATTGGTTAAGTTTAGGATTTGAGAAGGCAGTGTGTATTTGGAAGAATGCAGACCTCCACACGTCACTATGGAGTCCCAGAACTGAGAGTTCACACACCATGGATACGTGACCAAGAGGTACTGGCCAGTTAGGTAAAACATTATTGATCTGACTGCTGTAAGCAGACGGATCGATGCGCGCGCCATCGTTGGCCACCCTCCAGGTGTAGTCCTCTCTCATTCAGGCTCCTTTCGTGACTATATCACGTCTAAAAAATTATATCAGAAGACACATCACGTTTGTGCTTTAAGTATCTTCCATATTGAAAAATTGACACCTCTTCAGTAGAAAACCTAGGAATCCTCGATTGTTTTCTGCCCATTACGTCTATACAATCTCATCATAGGAGTGGCCCTGCTTGGTTGATCAAATCAAGCAGTGTGTCTCATAAAAATTATTTCGCTGTATGAACAGACTTAAGACTGCCGGAGAAGCAGGCTACAGGCCAGAGTGTGCCAAATAAGGCCTCAATACTCTTTTTATATAGGATCAGGTGAGTATTTTTTAGAGAAGGTTATGTTTAGAGGACAGATGATCCTTCCAGAGTGAGCCTGAGACCGCCTGTGCCCTCCTTTATATAGGGGCAGGGGTCGTTGTTGCGTTTTAATCCCGTGAAAAGTGGAACAGACTTCAGACTGCAGGAGGAGGAGGTCGGAGTGTGCCAGATAAGGCCTCTACACTATCTTTATATAGGATCAGGTAAGTATTATTAAAAGAAGGTTATGTTTAGAGGACAAATTATTCTTCCAGAATGAGCCTGAGACAGTATATGCCCTCCTGTGTATAGGGGCAGGGGATGTTGTTGCGTGTTTGCCCGTGACAAGTGGAGTTCCAGTGTGCCTCCCAATGCAGTAACCTGACCCTTTGACCTCAAAATGCTTATTTTATTTCCAGCACACATGTTCCTATCAATTATGCCCTTAATATGGCTCCTTAGGATAATCCCGTCAGCGTTTTCCTCTCAATAATGCCTTTTTAGTGTGGCTTTTCAGGATAAACAGCGTGAGTGTTCCTTAAAGTATTGCCTTTAGAGTGGCTTTTTAGGAAAATCATGTGAGAGTTATTATTAAAGCATGGAGGCGAATTGGTTAAGTTTAGGATTTGAGAAGGCAGTGTGTATTTGGAAGAATGCAGACCTCCACACGTCACTATGGAGTCCCAGAACTGAGAGTTCACACACCATGGATACGTGACCAAGAGGTACTGGCCAGTTAGGTAAAACATTATTGATCTGACTGCTGTAAGCAGACGGATCGATGCGCGCGCCATCGTTGGCCACCCTCCAGGTGTAGTCCTCTCTCATTCAGGCTCCTTTCGTGACTATATCACGTCTAAAAAATTATATCAGAAGACACATCACGTTTGTGCTTTAAGTATCTTCCATATTGAAAAATTGACACCTCTTCAGTAGAAAACCTAGGAATCCTCGATTGTTTCTGCCCATTACGTCTATACAATCTCATCATAGGAGTGGCCCTGCTTGGTTGATCAAATCAAGCAGTGTGTCTCATAAAAATTATTTCGCTGTATGAACAGACTTAAGACTGCCGGAGAAGCAGGCTACAGGCCAGAGTGTGCCAAATAAGGCCTCAATACTCTTTTTATATAGGATCAGGTGAGTATTTTTTAGAGAAGGTTATGTTTAGAGGACAGATGATCCTTCCAGAGTGAGCCTGAGACCGCCTGTGCCCTCCTTTATATAGGGGCAGGGGTCGTTGTTGCGTTTTATCCCGTGAAAAGTGGAACAGACTTCAGACTGCAGGAGGAGGAGGTCGGAGTGTGCCAGATAAGGCCTCTACACTATCTTTATATAGGATCAGGTAAGTATTATTAAAAGAAGGTTATGTTTAGAGGACAAATTATTCTTCCAGAATGAGCCTGAGACAGTATATGCCCTCCTGTGTATAGGGGCAGGGGATGTTGTTGCGTGTTTGCCCGTGACAAGTGGAGTTCCAGTGTGCCTCCCAATGCAGTAACCTGACCCTTTGACCTCAAAATGCTTATTTTATTTCCAGCACACATGTTCCTATCAATTATGCCCTTAATATGGCTCCTTAGGATAATCCCGTCAGCGTTTTCCTCTCAATAATGCCTTTTTAGTGTGGCTTTTCAGGATAAACAGCGTGAGTGTTCCTTAAAGTATTGCCTTTAGAGTGGCTTTTTAGGAAAATCATGTGAGAGTTATTATTAAAGCATGGAGGCGAATTGGTTAAGTTTAGGATTTGAGAAGGCAGTGTGTATTTGGAAGAATGCAGACCTCCACACGTCACTATGGAGTCCCAGAACTGAGAGTTCACACACCATGGATACGTGACCAAGAGGTACTGGCCAGTTAGGTAAAACATTATTGATCTGACTGCTGTAAGCAGACGGATCGATGCGCGCGCCATCGTTGGCCACCCTCCAGGTGTAGTCCTCTCTCATTCAGGCTCCTTTCGTGACTATATCACGTCTAAAAAATTATATCAGAAGACACATCACGTTTGTGCTTTAAGTATCTTCCATATTGAAAAATTGACACCTCTTCAGTAGAAAACCTAGGAATCCTCGATTGTTTCTGCCCATTACGTCTATACAATCTCATCATAGGAGTGGCCCTGCTTGGTTGATCAAATCAAGCAGTGTGTCTCATAAAAATTATTTCGCTGTATGAACAGACTTAAGACTGCCGGAGAAGCAGGCTACAGGCCAGAGTGTGCCAAATAAGGCCTCAATACTCTTTTTATATAGGATCAGGTGAGTATTTTTTAGAGAAGGTTATGTTTAGAGGACAGATGATCCTTCCAGAGTGAGCCTGAGACCGCCTGTGCCCTCCTTTATATAGGGGCAGGGGTCGTTGTTGCGTTTTAATCCCGTGAAAAGTGGAACAGACTTCAGACTGCAGGAGGAGGAGGTCGGAGTGTGCCAGATAAGGCCTCTACACTATCTTTATATAGGATCAGGTAAGTATTATTAAAAGAAGGTTATGTTTAGAGGACAAATTATTCTTCCAGAATGAGCCTGAGACAGTATATGCCCTCCTGTGTATAGGGGCAGGGGATGTTGTTGCGTGTTTGCCCGTGACAAGTGGAGTTCCAGTGTGCCTCCCAATGCAGTAACCTGACCCTTTGACCTCAAAATGCTTATTTTATTTCCAGCACACATGTTCCTATCAATTATGCCCTTAATATGGCTCCTTAGGATAATCCCGTCAGCGTTTTCCTCTCAATAATGCCTTTTTAGTGTGGCTTTTCAGGATAAACAGCGTGAGTGTTCCTTAAAGTATTGCCTTTAGAGTGGCTTTTTAGGAAAATCATGTGAGAGTTATTATTAAAGCATGGAGGCGAATTGGTTAAGTTTAGGATTTGAGAAGGCAGTGTGTATTTGGAAGAATGCAGACCTCCACACGTCACTATGGAGTCCCAGAACTGAGAGTTCACACACCATGGATACGTGACCAAGAGGTACTGGCCAGTTAGGTAAAACATTATTGATCTGACTGCTGTAAGCAGACGGATCGATGCGCGCGCCATCGTTGGCCACCCTCCAGGTGTAGTCCTCTCTCATTCAGGCTCCTTTCGTGACTATATCACGTCTAAAAAATTATATCAGAAGACACATCACGTTTGTGCTTTAAGTATCTTCCATATTGAAAAATTGACACCTCTTCAGTAGAAAACCTAGGAATCCTCGATTGTTTCTGCCCATTACGTCTATACAATCTCATCATAGGAGTGGCCCTGCTTGGTTGATCAAATCAAGCAGTGTGTCTCATAAAAATTATTTCGCTGTATGAACAGACTTAAGACTGCCGGAGAAGCAGGCTACAGGCCAGAGTGTGCCAAATAAGGCCTCAATACTCTTTTTATATAGGATCAGGTGAGTATTTTTTAGAGAAGGTTATGTTTAGAGGACAGATGATCCTTCCAGAGTGAGCCTGAGACCGCCTGTGCCCTCCTTTATATAGGGGCAGGGGTCGTTGTTGCGTTTTATCCCGTGAAAAGTGGAACAGACTTCAGACTGCAGGAGGAGGAGGTCGGAGTGTGCCAGATAAGGCCTCTACACTATCTTTATATAGGATCAGGTAAGTATTATTAAAAGAAGGTTATGTTTAGAGGACAAATTATTCTTCCAGAATGAGCCTGAGACAGTATATGCCCTCCTGTGTATAGGGGCAGGGGATGTTGTTGCGTGTTTGCCCGTGACAAGTGGAGTTCCAGTGTGCCTCCCAATGCAGTAACCTGACCCTTTGACCTCAAAATGCTTATTTTATTTCCAGCACACATGTTCCTATCAATTATGCCCTTAATATGGCTCCTTAGGATAATCCCGTCAGCGTTTTCCTCTCAATAATGCCTTTTTAGTGTGGCTTTTCAGGATAAACAGCGTGAGTGTTCCTTAAAGTATTGCCTTTAGAGTGGCTTTTTAGGAAAATCATGTGAGAGTTATTATTAAAGCATGGAGGCGAATTGGTTAAGTTTAGGATTTGAGAAGGCAGTGTGTATTTGGAAGAATGCAGACCTCCACACGTCACTATGGAGTCCCAGAACTGAGAGTTCACACACCATGGATACGTGACCAAGAGGTACTGGCCAGTTAGGTAAAACATTATTGATCTGACTGCTGTAAGCAGACGGATCGATGCGCGCGCCATCGTTGGCCACCCTCCAGGTGTAGTCCTCTCTCATTCAGGCTCCTTTCGTGACTATATCACGTCTAAAAAATTATATCAGAAGACACATCACGTTTGTGCTTTAAGTATCTTCCATATTGAAAAATTGACACCTCTTCAGTAGAAAACCTAGGAATCCTCGATTGTTTCTGCCCATTACGTCTATACAATCTCATCATAGGAGTGGCCCTGCTTGGTTGATCAAATCAAGCAGTGTGTCTCATAAAAATTATTTCGCTGTATGAACAGACTTAAGACTGCCGGAGAAGCAGGCTACAGGCCAGAGTGTGCCAAATAAGGCCTCAATACTCTTTTTATATAGGATCAGGTGAGTATTTTTTAGAGAAGGTTATGTTTAGAGGACAGATGATCCTTCCAGAGTGAGCCTGAGACCGCCTGTGCCCTCCTTTATATAGGGGCAGGGGTCGTTGTTGCGTTTTAATCCCGTGAAAAGTGGAACAGACTTCAGACTGCAGGAGGAGGAGGTCGGAGTGTGCCAGATAAGGCCTCTACACTATCTTTATATAGGATCAGGTAAGTATTATTAAAAGAAGGTTATGTTTAGAGGACAAATTATTCTTCCAGAATGAGCCTGAGACAGTATATGCCCTCCTGTGTATAGGGGCAGGGGATGTTGTTGCGTGTTTGCCCGTGACAAGTGGAGTTCCAGTGTGCCTCCCAATGCAGTAACCTGACCCTTTGACCTCAAAATGCTTATTTTATTTCCAGCACACATGTTCCTATCAATTATGCCCTTAATATGGCTCCTTAGGATAATCCCGTCAGCGTTTTCCTCTCAATAATGCCTTTTTAGTGTGGCTTTTCAGGATAAACAGCGTGAGTGTTCCTTAAAGTATTGCCTTTAGAGTGGCTTTTTAGGAAAATCATGTGAGAGTTATTATTAAAGCATGGAGGCGAATTGGTTAAGTTTAGGATTTGAGAAGGCAGTGTGTATTTGGAAGAATGCAGACCTCCACACGTCACTATGGAGTCCCAGAACTGAGAGTTCACACACCATGGATACGTGACCAAGAGGTACTGGCCAGTTAGGTAAAACATTATTGATCTGACTGCTGTAAGCAGACGGATCGATGCGCGCGCCATCGTTGGCCACCCTCCAGGTGTAGTCCTCTCTCATTCAGGCTCCTTTCGTGACTATATCACGTCTAAAAAATTATATCAGAAGACACATCACGTTTGTGCTTTAAGTATCTTCCATATTGAAAAATTGACACCTCTTCAGTAGAAAACCTAGGAATCCTCGATTGTTTCTGCCCATTACGTCTATACAATCTCATCATAGGAGTGGCCCTGCTTGGTTGATCAAATCAAGCAGTGTGTCTCATAAAAATTATTTCGCTGTATGAACAGACTTAAGACTGCCGGAGAAGCAGGCTACAGGCCAGAGTGTGCCAAATAAGGCCTCAATACTCTTTTTATATAGGATCAGGTGAGTATTTTTTAGAGAAGGTTATGTTTAGAGGACAGATGATCCTTCCAGAGTGAGCCTGAGACCGCCTGTGCCCTCCTTTATATAGGGGCAGGGGTCGTTGTTGCGTTTTATCCCGTGAAAAGTGGAACAGACTTCAGACTGCAGGAGGAGGAGGTCGGAGTGTGCCAGATAAGGCCTCTACACTATCTTTATATAGGATCAGGTAAGTATTATTAAAAGAAGGTTATGTTTAGAGGACAAATTATTCTTCCAGAATGAGCCTGAGACAGTATATGCCCTCCTGTGTATAGGGGCAGGGGATGTTGTTGCGTGTTTGCCCGTGACAAGTGGAGTTCCAGTGTGCCTCCCAATGCAGTAACCTGACCCTTTGACCTCAAAATGCTTATTTTATTTCCAGCACACATGTTCCTATCAATTATGCCCTTAATATGGCTCCTTAGGATAATCCCGTCAGCGTTTTCCTCTCAATAATGCCTTTTTAGTGTGGCTTTTCAGGATAAACAGCGTGAGTGTTCCTTAAAGTATTGCCTTTAGAGTGGCTTTTTAGGAAAATCATGTGAGAGTTATTATTAAAGCATGGAGGCGAATTGGTTAAGTTTAGGATTTGAGAAGGCAGTGTGTATTTGGAAGAATGCAGACCTCCACACGTCACTATGGAGTCCCAGAACTGAGAGTTCACACACCATGGATACGTGACCAAGAGGTACTGGCCAGTTAGGTAAAACATTATTGATCTGACTGCTGTAAGCAGACGGATCGATGCGCGCGCCATCGTTGGCCACCCTCCAGGTGTAGTCCTCTCTCATTCAGGCTCCTTTCGTGACTATATCACGTCTAAAAAATTATATCAGAAGACACATCACGTTTGTGCTTTAAGTATCTTCCATATTGAAAAATTGACACCTCTTCAGTAGAAAACCTAGGAATCCTCGATTGTTTCTGCCCATTACGTCTATACAATCTCATCATAGGAGTGGCCCTGCTTGGTTGATCAAATCAAGCAGTGTGTCTCATAAAAATTATTTCGCTGTATGAACAGACTTAAGACTGCCGGAGAAGCAGGCTACAGGCCAGAGTGTGCCAAATAAGGCCTCAATACTCTTTTTATATAGGATCAGGTGAGTATTTTTTAGAGAAGGTTATGTTTAGAGGACAGATGATCCTTCCAGAGTGAGCCTGAGACCGCCTGTGCCCTCCTTTATATAGGGGCAGGGGTCGTTGTTGCGTTTTATCCCGTGAAAAGTGGAACAGACTTCAGACTGCAGGAGGAGGAGGTCGGAGTGTGCCAGATAAGGCCTCTACACTATCTTTATATAGGATCAGGTAAGTATTATTAAAAGAAGGTTATGTTTAGAGGACAAATTATTCTTCCAGAATGAGCCTGAGACAGTATATGCCCTCCTGTGTATAGGGGCAGGGGATGTTGTTGCGTGTTTGCCCGTGACAAGTGGAGTTCCAGTGTGCCTCCCAATGCAGTAACCTGACCCTTTGACCTCAAAATGCTTATTTTATTTCCAGCACACATGTTCCTATCAATTATGCCCTTAATATGGCTCCTTAGGATAATCCCGTCAGCGTTTTCCTCTCAATAATGCCTTTTTAGTGTGGCTTTTCAGGATAAACAGCGTGAGTGTTCCTTAAAGTATTGCCTTTAGAGTGGCTTTTTAGGAAAATCATGTGAGAGTTATTATTAAAGCATGGAGGCGAATTGGTTAAGTTTAGGATTTGAGAAGGCAGTGTGTATTTGGAAGAATGCAGACCTCCACACGTCACTATGGAGTCCCAGAACTGAGAGTTCACACACCATGGATACGTGACCAAGAGGTACTGGCCAGTTAGGTAAAACATTATTGATCTGACTGCTGTAAGCAGACGGATCGATGCGCGCGCCATCGTTGGCCACCCTCCAGGTGTAGTCCTCTCTCATTCAGGCTCCTTTCGTGACTATATCACGTCTAAAAAATTATATCAGAAGACACATCACGTTTGTGCTTTAAGTATCTTCCATATTGAAAAATTGACACCTCTTCAGTAGAAAACCTAGGAATCCTCGATTGTTTCTGCCCATTACGTCTATACAATCTCATCATAGGAGTGGCCCTGCTTGGTTGATCAAATCAAGCAGTGTGTCTCATAAAAATTATTTCGCTGTATGAACAGACTTAAGACTGCCGGAGAAGCAGGCTACAGGCCAGAGTGTGCCAAATAAGGCCTCAATACTCTTTTTATATAGGATCAGGTGAGTATTTTTTAGAGAAGGTTATGTTTAGAGGACAGATGATCCTTCCAGAGTGAGCCTGAGACCGCCTGTGCCCTCCTTTATATAGGGGCAGGGGTCGTTGTTGCGTTTTAATCCCGTGAAAAGTGGAACAGACTTCAGACTGCAGGAGGAGGAGGTCGGAGTGTGCCAGATAAGGCCTCTACACTATCTTTATATAGGATCAGGTAAGTATTATTAAAAGAAGGTTATGTTTAGAGGACAAATTATTCTTCCAGAATGAGCCTGAGACAGTATATGCCCTCCTGTGTATAGGGGCAGGGGATGTTGTTGCGTGTTTGCCCGTGACAAGTGGAGTTCCAGTGTGCCTCCCAATGCAGTAACCTGACCCTTTGACCTCAAAATGCTTATTTTATTTCCAGCACACATGTTCCTATCAATTATGCCCTTAATATGGCTCCTTAGGATAATCCCGTCAGCGTTTTCCTCTCAATAATGCCTTTTTAGTGTGGCTTTTCAGGATAAACAGCGTGAGTGTTCCTTAAAGTATTGCCTTTAGAGTGGCTTTTTAGGAAAATCATGTGAGAGTTATTATTAAAGCATGGAGGCGAATTGGTTAAGTTTAGGATTTGAGAAGGCAGTGTGTATTTGGAAGAATGCAGACCTCCACACGTCACTATGGAGTCCCAGAACTGAGAGTTCACACACCATGGATACGTGACCAAGAGGTACTGGCCAGTTAGGTAAAACATTATTGATCTGACTGCTGTAAGCAGACGGATCGATGCGCGCGCCATCGTTGGCCACCCTCCAGGTGTAGTCCTCTCTCATTCAGGCTCCTTTCGTGACTATATCACGTCTAAAAAATTATATCAGAAGACACATCACGTTTGTGCTTTAAGTATCTTCCATATTGAAAAATTGACACCTCTTCAGTAGAAAACCTAGGAATCCTCGATTGTTTCTGCCCATTACGTCTATACAATCTCATCATAGGAGTGGCCCTGCTTGGTTGATCAAATCAAGCAGTGTGTCTCATAAAAATTATTTCGCTGTATGAACAGACTTAAGACTGCCGGAGAAGCAGGCTACAGGCCAGAGTGTGCCAAATAAGGCCTCAATACTCTTTTTATATAGGATCAGGTGAGTATTTTTTAGAGAAGGTTATGTTTAGAGGACAGATGATCCTTCCAGAGTGAGCCTGAGACCGCCTGTGCCCTCCTTTATATAGGGGCAGGGGTCGTTGTTGCGTTTTATCCCGTGAAAAGTGGAACAGACTTCAGACTGCAGGAGGAGGAGGTCGGAGTGTGCCAGATAAGGCCTCTACACTATCTTTATATAGGATCAGGTAAGTATTATTAAAAGAAGGTTATGTTTAGAGGACAAATTATTCTTCCAGAATGAGCCTGAGACAGTATATGCCCTCCTGTGTATAGGGGCAGGGGATGTTGTTGCGTGTTTGCCCGTGACAAGTGGAGTTCCAGTGTGCCTCCCAATGCAGTAACCTGACCCTTTGACCTCAAAATGCTTATTTTATTTCCAGCACACATGTTCCTATCAATTATGCCCTTAATATGGCTCCTTAGGATAATCCCGTCAGCGTTTTCCTCTCAATAATGCCTTTTTAGTGTGGCTTTTCAGGATAAACAGCGTGAGTGTTCCTTAAAGTATTGCCTTTAGAGTGGCTTTTTAGGAAAATCATGTGAGAGTTATTATTAAAGCATGGAGGCGAATTGGTTAAGTTTAGGATTTGAGAAGGCAGTGTGTATTTGGAAGAATGCAGACCTCCACACGTCACTATGGAGTCCCAGAACTGAGAGTTCACACACCATGGATACGTGACCAAGAGGTACTGGCCAGTTAGGTAAAACATTATTGATCTGACTGCTGTAAGCAGACGGATCGATGCGCGCGCCATCGTTGGCCACCCTCCAGGTGTAGTCCTCTCTCATTCAGGCTCCTTTCGTGACTATATCACGTCTAAAAAATTATATCAGAAGACACATCACGTTTGTGCTTTAAGTATCTTCCATATTGAAAAATTGACACCTCTTCAGTAGAAAACCTAGGAATCCTCGATTGTTTCTGCCCATTACGTCTATACAATCTCATCATAGGAGTGGCCCTGCTTGGTTGATCAAATCAAGCAGTGTGTCTCATAAAAATTATTTCGCTGTATGAACAGACTTAAGACTGCCGGAGAAGCAGGCTACAGGCCAGAGTGTGCCAAATAAGGCCTCAATACTCTTTTTATATAGGATCAGGTGAGTATTTTTTAGAGAAGGTTATGTTTAGAGGACAGATGATCCTTCCAGAGTGAGCCTGAGACCGCCTGTGCCCTCCTTTATATAGGGGCAGGGGTCGTTGTTGCGTTTTAATCCCGTGAAAAGTGGAACAGACTTCAGACTGCAGGAGGAGGAGGTCGGAGTGTGCCAGATAAGGCCTCTACACTATCTTTATATAGGATCAGGTAAGTATTATTAAAAGAAGGTTATGTTTAGAGGACAAATTATTCTTCCAGAATGAGCCTGAGACAGTATATGCCCTCCTGTGTATAGGGGCAGGGGATGTTGTTGCGTGTTTGCCCGTGACAAGTGGAGTTCCAGTGTGCCTCCCAATGCAGTAACCTGACCCTTTGACCTCAAAATGCTTATTTTATTTCCAGCACACATGTTCCTATCAATTATGCCCTTAATATGGCTCCTTAGGATAATCCCGTCAGCGTTTTCCTCTCAATAATGCCTTTTTAGTGTGGCTTTTCAGGATAAACAGCGTGAGTGTTCCTTAAAGTATTGCCTTTAGAGTGGCTTTTTAGGAAAATCATGTGAGAGTTATTATTAAAGCATGGAGGCGAATTGGTTAAGTTTAGGATTTGAGAAGGCAGTGTGTATTTGGAAGAATGCAGACCTCCACACGTCACTATGGAGTCCCAGAACTGAGAGTTCACACACCATGGATACGTGACCAAGAGGTACTGGCCAGTTAGGTAAAACATTATTGATCTGACTGCTGTAAGCAGACGGATCGATGCGCGCGCCATCGTTGGCCACCCTCCAGGTGTAGTCCTCTCTCATTCAGGCTCCTTTCGTGACTATATCACGTCTAAAAAATTATATCAGAAGACACATCACGTTTGTGCTTTAAGTATCTTCCATATTGAAAAATTGACACCTCTTCAGTAGAAAACCTAGGAATCCTCGATTGTTTCTGCCCATTACGTCTATACAATCTCATCATAGGAGTGGCCCTGCTTGGTTGATCAAATCAAGCAGTGTGTCTCATAAAAATTATTTCGCTGTATGAACAGACTTAAGACTGCCGGAGAAGCAGGCTACAGGCCAGAGTGTGCCAAATAAGGCCTCAATACTCTTTTTATATAGGATCAGGTGAGTATTTTTTAGAGAAGGTTATGTTTAGAGGACAGATGATCCTTCCAGAGTGAGCCTGAGACCGCCTGTGCCCTCCTTTATATAGGGGCAGGGGTCGTTGTTGCGTTTTATCCCGTGAAAAGTGGAACAGACTTCAGACTGCAGGAGGAGGAGGTCGGAGTGTGCCAGATAAGGCCTCTACACTATCTTTATATAGGATCAGGTAAGTATTATTAAAAGAAGGTTATGTTTAGAGGACAAATTATTCTTCCAGAATGAGCCTGAGACAGTATATGCCCTCCTGTGTATAGGGGCAGGGGATGTTGTTGCGTGTTTGCCCGTGACAAGTGGAGTTCCAGTGTGCCTCCCAATGCAGTAACCTGACCCTTTGACCTCAAAATGCTTATTTTATTTCCAGCACACATGTTCCTATCAATTATGCCCTTAATATGGCTCCTTAGGATAATCCCGTCAGCGTTTTCCTCTCAATAATGCCTTTTTAGTGTGGCTTTTCAGGATAAACAGCGTGAGTGTTCCTTAAAGTATTGCCTTTAGAGTGGCTTTTTAGGAAAATCATGTGAGAGTTATTATTAAAGCATGGAGGCGAATTGGTTAAGTTTAGGATTTGAGAAGGCAGTGTGTATTTGGAAGAATGCAGACCTCCACACGTCACTATGGAGTCCCAGAACTGAGAGTTCACACACCATGGATACGTGACCAAGAGGTACTGGCCAGTTAGGTAAAACATTATTGATCTGACTGCTGTAAGCAGACGGATCGATGCGCGCGCCATCGTTGGCCACCCTCCAGGTGTAGTCCTCTCTCATTCAGGCTCCTTTCGTGACTATATCACGTCTAAAAAATTATATCAGAAGACACATCACGTTTGTGCTTTAAGTATCTTCCATATTGAAAAATTGACACCTCTTCAGTAGAAAACCTAGGAATCCTCGATTGTTTCTGCCCATTACGTCTATACAATCTCATCATAGGAGTGGCCCTGCTTGGTTGATCAAATCAAGCAGTGTGTCTCATAAAAATTATTTCGCTGTATGAACAGACTTAAGACTGCCGGAGAAGCAGGCTACAGGCCAGAGTGTGCCAAATAAGGCCTCAATACTCTTTTTATATAGGATCAGGTGAGTATTTTTTAGAGAAGGTTATGTTTAGAGGACAGATGATCCTTCCAGAGTGAGCCTGAGACCGCCTGTGCCCTCCTTTATATAGGGGCAGGGGTCGTTGTTGCGTTTTAATCCCGTGAAAAGTGGAACAGACTTCAGACTGCAGGAGGAGGAGGTCGGAGTGTGCCAGATAAGGCCTCTACACTATCTTTATATAGGATCAGGTAAGTATTATTAAAAGAAGGTTATGTTTAGAGGACAAATTATTCTTCCAGAATGAGCCTGAGACAGTATATGCCCTCCTGTGTATAGGGGCAGGGGATGTTGTTGCGTGTTTGCCCGTGACAAGTGGAGTTCCAGTGTGCCTCCCAATGCAGTAACCTGACCCTTTGACCTCAAAATGCTTATTTTATTTCCAGCACACATGTTCCTATCAATTATGCCCTTAATATGGCTCCTTAGGATAATCCCGTCAGCGTTTTCCTCTCAATAATGCCTTTTTAGTGTGGCTTTTCAGGATAAACAGCGTGAGTGTTCCTTAAAGTATTGCCTTTAGAGTGGCTTTTTAGGAAAATCATGTGAGAGTTATTATTAAAGCATGGAGGCGAATTGGTTAAGTTTAGGATTTGAGAAGGCAGTGTGTATTTGGAAGAATGCAGACCTCCACACGTCACTATGGAGTCCCAGAACTGAGAGTTCACACACCATGGATACGTGACCAAGAGGTACTGGCCAGTTAGGTAAAACATTATTGATCTGACTGCTGTAAGCAGACGGATCGATGCGCGCGCCATCGTTGGCCACCCTCCAGGTGTAGTCCTCTCTCATTCAGGCTCCTTTCGTGACTATATCACGTCTAAAAAATTATATCAGAAGACACATCACGTTTGTGCTTTAAGTATCTTCCATATTGAAAAATTGACACCTCTTCAGTAGAAAACCTAGGAATCCTCGATTGTTTCTGCCCATTACGTCTATACAATCTCATCATAGGAGTGGCCCTGCTTGGTTGATCAAATCAAGCAGTGTGTCTCATAAAAATTATTTCGCTGTATGAACAGACTTAAGACTGCCGGAGAAGCAGGCTACAGGCCAGAGTGTGCCAAATAAGGCCTCAATACTCTTTTTATATAGGATCAGGTGAGTATTTTTTAGAGAAGGTTATGTTTAGAGGACAGATGATCCTTCCAGAGTGAGCCTGAGACCGCCTGTGCCCTCCTTTATATAGGGGCAGGGGTCGTTGTTGCGTTTTATCCCGTGAAAAGTGGAACAGACTTCAGACTGCAGGAGGAGGAGGTCGGAGTGTGCCAGATAAGGCCTCTACACTATCTTTATATAGGATCAGGTAAGTATTATTAAAAGAAGGTTATGTTTAGAGGACAAATTATTCTTCCAGAATGAGCCTGAGACAGTATATGCCCTCCTGTGTATAGGGGCAGGGGATGTTGTTGCGTGTTTGCCCGTGACAAGTGGAGTTCCAGTGTGCCTCCCAATGCAGTAACCTGACCCTTTGACCTCAAAATGCTTATTTTATTTCCAGCACACATGTTCCTATCAATTATGCCCTTAATATGGCTCCTTAGGATAATCCCGTCAGCGTTTTCCTCTCAATAATGCCTTTTTAGTGTGGCTTTTCAGGATAAACAGCGTGAGTGTTCCTTAAAGTATTGCCTTTAGAGTGGCTTTTTAGGAAAATCATGTGAGAGTTATTATTAAAGCATGGAGGCGAATTGGTTAAGTTTAGGATTTGAGAAGGCAGTGTGTATTTGGAAGAATGCAGACCTCCACACGTCACTATGGAGTCCCAGAACTGAGAGTTCACACACCATGGATACGTGACCAAGAGGTACTGGCCAGTTAGGTAAAACATTATTGATCTGACTGCTGTAAGCAGACGGATCGATGCGCGCGCCATCGTTGGCCACCCTCCAGGTGTAGTCCTCTCTCATTCAGGCTCCTTTCGTGACTATATCACGTCTAAAAAATTATATCAGAAGACACATCACGTTTGTGCTTTAAGTATCTTCCATATTGAAAAATTGACACCTCTTCAGTAGAAAACCTAGGAATCCTCGATTGTTTCTGCCCATTACGTCTATACAATCTCATCATAGGAGTGGCCCTGCTTGGTTGATCAAATCAAGCAGTGTGTCTCATAAAAATTATTTCGCTGTATGAACAGACTTAAGACTGCCGGAGAAGCAGGCTACAGGCCAGAGTGTGCCAAATAAGGCCTCAATACTCTTTTTATATAGGATCAGGTGAGTATTTTTTAGAGAAGGTTATGTTTAGAGGACAGATGATCCTTCCAGAGTGAGCCTGAGACCGCCTGTGCCCTCCTTTATATAGGGGCAGGGGTCGTTGTTGCGTTTTATCCCGTGAAAAGTGGAACAGACTTCAGACTGCAGGAGGAGGAGGTCGGAGTGTGCCAGATAAGGCCTCTACACTATCTTTATATAGGATCAGGTAAGTATTATTAAAAGAAGGTTATGTTTAGAGGACAAATTATTCTTCCAGAATGAGCCTGAGACAGTATATGCCCTCCTGTGTATAGGGGCAGGGGATGTTGTTGCGTGTTTGCCCGTGACAAGTGGAGTTCCAGTGTGCCTCCCAATGCAGTAACCTGACCCTTTGACCTCAAAATGCTTATTTTATTTCCAGCACACATGTTCCTATCAATTATGCCCTTAATATGGCTCCTTAGGATAATCCCGTCAGCGTTTTCCTCTCAATAATGCCTTTTTAGTGTGGCTTTTCAGGATAAACAGCGTGAGTGTTCCTTAAAGTATTGCCTTTAGAGTGGCTTTTTAGGAAAATCATGTGAGAGTTATTATTAAAGCATGGAGGCGAATTGGTTAAGTTTAGGATTTGAGAAGGCAGTGTGTATTTGGAAGAATGCAGACCTCCACACGTCACTATGGAGTCCCAGAACTGAGAGTTCACACACCATGGATACGTGACCAAGAGGTACTGGCCAGTTAGGTAAAACATTATTGATCTGACTGCTGTAAGCAGACGGATCGATGCGCGCGCCATCGTTGGCCACCCTCCAGGTGTAGTCCTCTCTCATTCAGGCTCCTTTCGTGACTATATCACGTCTAAAAAATTATATCAGAAGACACATCACGTTTGTGCTTTAAGTATCTTCCATATTGAAAAATTGACACCTCTTCAGTAGAAAACCTAGGAATCCTCGATTGTTTCTGCCCATTACGTCTATACAATCTCATCATAGGAGTGGCCCTGCTTGGTTGATCAAATCAAGCAGTGTGTCTCATAAAAATTATTTCGCTGTATGAACAGACTTAAGACTGCCGGAGAAGCAGGCTACAGGCCAGAGTGTGCCAAATAAGGCCTCAATACTCTTTTTATATAGGATCAGGTGAGTATTTTTTAGAGAAGGTTATGTTTAGAGGACAGATGATCCTTCCAGAGTGAGCCTGAGACCGCCTGTGCCCTCCTTTATATAGGGGCAGGGGTCGTTGTTGCGTTTTATCCCGTGAAAAGTGGAACAGACTTCAGACTGCAGGAGGAGGAGGTCGGAGTGTGCCAGATAAGGCCTCTACACTATCTTTATATAGGATCAGGTAAGTATTATTAAAAGAAGGTTATGTTTAGAGGACAAATTATTCTTCCAGAATGAGCCTGAGACAGTATATGCCCTCCTGTGTATAGGGGCAGGGGATGTTGTTGCGTGTTTGCCCGTGACAAGTGGAGTTCCAGTGTGCCTCCCAATGCAGTAACCTGACCCTTTGACCTCAAAATGCTTATTTTATTTCCAGCACACATGTTCCTATCAATTATGCCCTTAATATGGCTCCTTAGGATAATCCCGTCAGCGTTTTCCTCTCAATAATGCCTTTTTAGTGTGGCTTTTCAGGATAAACAGCGTGAGTGTTCCTTAAAGTATTGCCTTTAGAGTGGCTTTTTAGGAAAATCATGTGAGAGTTATTATTAAAGCATGGAGGCGAATTGGTTAAGTTTAGGATTTGAGAAGGCAGTGTGTATTTGGAAGAATGCAGACCTCCACACGTCACTATGGAGTCCCAGAACTGAGAGTTCACACACCATGGATACGTGACCAAGAGGTACTGGCCAGTTAGGTAAAACATTATTGATCTGACTGCTGTAAGCAGACGGATCGATGCGCGCGCCATCGTTGGCCACCCTCCAGGTGTAGTCCTCTCTCATTCAGGCTCCTTTCGTGACTATATCACGTCTAAAAAATTATATCAGAAGACACATCACGTTTGTGCTTTAAGTATCTTCCATATTGAAAAATTGACACCTCTTCAGTAGAAAACCTAGGAATCCTCGATTGTTTCTGCCCATTACGTCTATACAATCTCATCATAGGAGTGGCCCTGCTTGGTTGATCAAATCAAGCAGTGTGTCTCATAAAAATTATTTCGCTGTATGAACAGACTTAAGACTGCCGGAGAAGCAGGCTACAGGCCAGAGTGTGCCAAATAAGGCCTCAATACTCTTTTTATATAGGATCAGGTGAGTATTTTTTAGAGAAGGTTATGTTTAGAGGACAGATGATCCTTCCAGAGTGAGCCTGAGACCGCCTGTGCCCTCCTTTATATAGGGGCAGGGGTCGTTGTTGCGTTTTATATCCCGTGAAAAGTGGAACAGACTTCAGACTGCAGGAGGAGGAGGTCGGAGTGTGCCAGATAAGGCCTCTACACTATCTTTATATAGGATCAGGTAAGTATTATTAAAAGAAGGTTATGTTTAGAGGACAAATTATTCTTCCAGAATGAGCCTGAGACAGTATATGCCCTCCTGTGTATAGGGGCAGGGGATGTTGTTGCGTGTTTGCCCGTGACAAGTGGAGTTCCAGTGTGCCTCCCAATGCAGTAACCTGACCCTTTGACCTCAAAATGCTTATTTTATTTCCAGCACACATGTTCCTATCAATTATGCCCTTAATATGGCTCCTTAGGATAATCCCGTCAGCGTTTTCCTCTCAATAATGCCTTTTTAGTGTGGCTTTTCAGGATAAACAGCGTGAGTGTTCCTTAAAGTATTGCCTTTAGAGTGGCTTTTTAGGAAAATCATGTGAGAGTTATTATTAAAGCATGGAGGCGAATTGGTTAAGTTTAGGATTTGAGAAGGCAGTGTGTATTTGGAAGAATGCAGACCTCCACACGTCACTATGGAGTCCCAGAACTGAGAGTTCACACACCATGGATACGTGACCAAGAGGTACTGGCCAGTTAGGTAAAACATTATTGATCTGACTGCTGTAAGCAGACGGATCGATGCGCGCGCCATCGTTGGCCACCCTCCAGGTGTAGTCCTCTCTCATTCAGGCTCCTTTCGTGACTATATCACGTCTAAAAAATTATATCAGAAGACACATCACGTTTGTGCTTTAAGTATCTTCCATATTGAAAAATTGACACCTCTTCAGTAGAAAACCTAGGAATCCTCGATTGTTTTCTGCCCATTACGTCTATACAATCTCATCATAGGAGTGGCCCTGCTTGGTTGATCAAATCAAGCAGTGTGTCTCATAAAAATTATTTCGCTGTATGAACAGACTTAAGACTGCCGGAGAAGCAGGCTACAGGCCAGAGTGTGCCAAATAAGGCCTCAATACTCTTTTTATATAGGATCAGGTGAGTATTTTTTAGAGAAGGTTATGTTTAGAGGACAGATGATCCTTCCAGAGTGAGCCTGAGACCGCCTGTGCCCTCCTTTATATAGGGGCAGGGGTCGTTGTTGCGTTTTATCCCGTGAAAAGTGGAACAGACTTCAGACTGCAGGAGGAGGAGGTCGGAGTGTGCCAGATAAGGCCTCTACACTATCTTTATATAGGATCAGGTAAGTATTATTAAAAGAAGGTTATGTTTAGAGGACAAATTATTCTTCCAGAATGAGCCTGAGACAGTATATGCCCTCCTGTGTATAGGGGCAGGGGATGTTGTTGCGTGTTTGCCCGTGACAAGTGGAGTTCCAGTGTGCCTCCCAATGCAGTAACCTGACCCTTTGACCTCAAAATGCTTATTTTATTTCCAGCACACATGTTCCTATCAATTATGCCCTTAATATGGCTCCTTAGGATAATCCCGTCAGCGTTTTCCTCTCAATAATGCCTTTTTAGTGTGGCTTTTCAGGATAAACAGCGTGAGTGTTCCTTAAAGTATTGCCTTTAGAGTGGCTTTTTAGGAAAATCATGTGAGAGTTATTATTAAAGCATGGAGGCGAATTGGTTAAGTTTAGGATTTGAGAAGGCAGTGTGTATTTGGAAGAATGCAGACCTCCACACGTCACTATGGAGTCCCAGAACTGAGAGTTCACACACCATGGATACGTGACCAAGAGGTACTGGCCAGTTAGGTAAAACATTATTGATCTGACTGCTGTAAGCAGACGGATCGATGCGCGCGCCATCGTTGGCCACCCTCCAGGTGTAGTCCTCTCTCATTCAGGCTCCTTTCGTGACTATATCACGTCTAAAAAATTATATCAGAAGACACATCACGTTTGTGCTTTAAGTATCTTCCATATTGAAAAATTGACACCTCTTCAGTAGAAAACCTAGGAATCCTCGATTGTTTCTGCCCATTACGTCTATACAATCTCATCATAGGAGTGGCCCTGCTTGGTTGATCAAATCAAGCAGTGTGTCTCATAAAAATTATTTCGCTGTATGAACAGACTTAAGACTGCCGGAGAAGCAGGCTACAGGCCAGAGTGTGCCAAATAAGGCCTCAATACTCTTTTTATATAGGATCAGGTGAGTATTTTTTAGAGAAGGTTATGTTTAGAGGACAGATGATCCTTCCAGAGTGAGCCTGAGACCGCCTGTGCCCTCCTTTATATAGGGGCAGGGGTCGTTGTTGCGTTTTATCCCGTGAAAAGTGGAACAGACTTCAGACTGCAGGAGGAGGAGGTCGGAGTGTGCCAGATAAGGCCTCTACACTATCTTTATATAGGATCAGGTAAGTATTATTAAAAGAAGGTTATGTTTAGAGGACAAATTATTCTTCCAGAATGAGCCTGAGACAGTATATGCCCTCCTGTGTATAGGGGCAGGGGATGTTGTTGCGTGTTTGCCCGTGACAAGTGGAGTTCCAGTGTGCCTCCCAATGCAGTAACCTGACCCTTTGACCTCAAAATGCTTATTTTATTTCCAGCACACATGTTCCTATCAATTATGCCCTTAATATGGCTCCTTAGGATAATCCCGTCAGCGTTTTCCTCTCAATAATGCCTTTTTAGTGTGGCTTTTCAGGATAAACAGCGTGAGTGTTCCTTAAAGTATTGCCTTTAGAGTGGCTTTTTAGGAAAATCATGTGAGAGTTATTATTAAAGCATGGAGGCGAATTGGTTAAGTTTAGGATTTGAGAAGGCAGTGTGTATTTGGAAGAATGCAGACCTCCACACGTCACTATGGAGTCCCAGAACTGAGAGTTCACACACCATGGATACGTGACCAAGAGGTACTGGCCAGTTAGGTAAAACATTATTGATCTGACTGCTGTAAGCAGACGGATCGATGCGCGCGCCATCGTTGGCCACCCTCCAGGTGTAGTCCTCTCTCATTCAGGCTCCTTTCGTGACTATATCACGTCTAAAAAATTATATCAGAAGACACATCACGTTTGTGCTTTAAGTATCTTCCATATTGAAAAATTGACACCTCTTCAGTAGAAAACCTAGGAATCCTCGATTGTTTCTGCCCATTACGTCTATACAATCTCATCATAGGAGTGGCCCTGCTTGGTTGATCAAATCAAGCAGTGTGTCTCATAAAAATTATTTCGCTGTATGAACAGACTTAAGACTGCCGGAGAAGCAGGCTACAGGCCAGAGTGTGCCAAATAAGGCCTCAATACTCTTTTTATATAGGATCAGGTGAGTATTTTTTAGAGAAGGTTATGTTTAGAGGACAGATGATCCTTCCAGAGTGAGCCTGAGACCGCCTGTGCCCTCCTTTATATAGGGGCAGGGGTCGTTGTTGCGTTTTATCCCGTGAAAAGTGGAACAGACTTCAGACTGCAGGAGGAGGAGGTCGGAGTGTGCCAGATAAGGCCTCTACACTATCTTTATATAGGATCAGGTAAGTATTATTAAAAGAAGGTTATGTTTAGAGGACAAATTATTCTTCCAGAATGAGCCTGAGACAGTATATGCCCTCCTGTGTATAGGGGCAGGGGATGTTGTTGCGTGTTTGCCCGTGACAAGTGGAGTTCCAGTGTGCCTCCCAATGCAGTAACCTGACCCTTTGACCTCAAAATGCTTATTTTATTTCCAGCACACATGTTCCTATCAATTATGCCCTTAATATGGCTCCTTAGGATAATCCCGTCAGCGTTTTCCTCTCAATAATGCCTTTTTAGTGTGGCTTTTCAGGATAAACAGCGTGAGTGTTCCTTAAAGTATTGCCTTTAGAGTGGCTTTTTAGGAAAATCATGTGAGAGTTATTATTAAAGCATGGAGGCGAATTGGTTAAGTTTAGGATTTGAGAAGGCAGTGTGTATTTGGAAGAATGCAGACCTCCACACGTCACTATGGAGTCCCAGAACTGAGAGTTCACACACCATGGATACGTGACCAAGAGGTACTGGCCAGTTAGGTAAAACATTATTGATCTGACTGCTGTAAGCAGACGGATCGATGCGCGCGCCATCGTTGGCCACCCTCCAGGTGTAGTCCTCTCTCATTCAGGCTCCTTTCGTGACTATATCACGTCTAAAAAATTATATCAGAAGACACATCACGTTTGTGCTTTAAGTATCTTCCATATTGAAAAATTGACACCTCTTCAGTAGAAAACCTAGGAATCCTCGATTGTTTCTGCCCATTACGTCTATACAATCTCATCATAGGAGTGGCCCTGCTTGGTTGATCAAATCAAGCAGTGTGTCTCATAAAAATTATTTCGCTGTATGAACAGACTTAAGACTGCCGGAGAAGCAGGCTACAGGCCAGAGTGTGCCAAATAAGGCCTCAATACTCTTTTTATATAGGATCAGGTGAGTATTTTTTAGAGAAGGTTATGTTTAGAGGACAGATGATCCTTCCAGAGTGAGCCTGAGACCGCCTGTGCCCTCCTTTATATAGGGGCAGGGGTCGTTGTTGCGTTTTAATCCCGTGAAAAGTGGAACAGACTTCAGACTGCAGGAGGAGGAGGTCGGAGTGTGCCAGATAAGGCCTCTACACTATCTTTATATAGGATCAGGTAAGTATTATTAAAAGAAGGTTATGTTTAGAGGACAAATTATTCTTCCAGAATGAGCCTGAGACAGTATATGCCCTCCTGTGTATAGGGGCAGGGGATGTTGTTGCGTGTTTGCCCGTGACAAGTGGAGTTCCAGTGTGCCTCCCAATGCAGTAACCTGACCCTTTGACCTCAAAATGCTTATTTTATTTCCAGCACACATGTTCCTATCAATTATGCCCTTAATATGGCTCCTTAGGATAATCCCGTCAGCGTTTTCCTCTCAATAATGCCTTTTTAGTGTGGCTTTTCAGGATAAACAGCGTGAGTGTTCCTTAAAGTATTGCCTTTAGAGTGGCTTTTTAGGAAAATCATGTGAGAGTTATTATTAAAGCATGGAGGCGAATTGGTTAAGTTTAGGATTTGAGAAGGCAGTGTGTATTTGGAAGAATGCAGACCTCCACACGTCACTATGGAGTCCCAGAACTGAGAGTTCACACACCATGGATACGTGACCAAGAGGTACTGGCCAGTTAGGTAAAACATTATTGATCTGACTGCTGTAAGCAGACGGATCGATGCGCGCGCCATCGTTGGCCACCCTCCAGGTGTAGTCCTCTCTCATTCAGGCTCCTTTCGTGACTATATCACGTCTAAAAAATTATATCAGAAGACACATCACGTTTGTGCTTTAAGTATCTTCCATATTGAAAAATTGACACCTCTTCAGTAGAAAACCTAGGAATCCTCGATTGTTTCTGCCCATTACGTCTATACAATCTCATCATAGGAGTGGCCCTGCTTGGTTGATCAAATCAAGCAGTGTGTCTCATAAAAATTATTTCGCTGTATGAACAGACTTAAGACTGCCGGAGAAGCAGGCTACAGGCCAGAGTGTGCCAAATAAGGCCTCAATACTCTTTTTATATAGGATCAGGTGAGTATTTTTTAGAGAAGGTTATGTTTAGAGGACAGATGATCCTTCCAGAGTGAGCCTGAGACCGCCTGTGCCCTCCTTTATATAGGGGCAGGGGTCGTTGTTGCGTTTTATCCCGTGAAAAGTGGAACAGACTTCAGACTGCAGGAGGAGGAGGTCGGAGTGTGCCAGATAAGGCCTCTACACTATCTTTATATAGGATCAGGTAAGTATTATTAAAAGAAGGTTATGTTTAGAGGACAAATTATTCTTCCAGAATGAGCCTGAGACAGTATATGCCCTCCTGTGTATAGGGGCAGGGGATGTTGTTGCGTGTTTGCCCGTGACAAGTGGAGTTCCAGTGTGCCTCCCAATGCAGTAACCTGACCCTTTGACCTCAAAATGCTTATTTTATTTCCAGCACACATGTTCCTATCAATTATGCCCTTAATATGGCTCCTTAGGATAATCCCGTCAGCGTTTTCCTCTCAATAATGCCTTTTTAGTGTGGCTTTTCAGGATAAACAGCGTGAGTGTTCCTTAAAGTATTGCCTTTAGAGTGGCTTTTTAGGAAAATCATGTGAGAGTTATTATTAAAGCATGGAGGCGAATTGGTTAAGTTTAGGATTTGAGAAGGCAGTGTGTATTTGGAAGAATGCAGACCTCCACACGTCACTATGGAGTCCCAGAACTGAGAGTTCACACACCATGGATACGTGACCAAGAGGTACTGGCCAGTTAGGTAAAACATTATTGATCTGACTGCTGTAAGCAGACGGATCGATGCGCGCGCCATCGTTGGCCACCCTCCAGGTGTAGTCCTCTCTCATTCAGGCTCCTTTCGTGACTATATCACGTCTAAAAAATTATATCAGAAGACACATCACGTTTGTGCTTTAAGTATCTTCCATATTGAAAAATTGACACCTCTTCAGTAGAAAACCTAGGAATCCTCGATTGTTTCTGCCCATTACGTCTATACAATCTCATCATAGGAGTGGCCCTGCTTGGTTGATCAAATCAAGCAGTGTGTCTCATAAAAATTATTTCGCTGTATGAACAGACTTAAGACTGCCGGAGAAGCAGGCTACAGGCCAGAGTGTGCCAAATAAGGCCTCAATACTCTTTTTATATAGGATCAGGTGAGTATTTTTTAGAGAAGGTTATGTTTAGAGGA
The DNA here is from genome assembly GCA_023974075.1 of Chaenocephalus aceratus. Classification (NCBI taxonomy): domain Eukaryota; kingdom Metazoa; phylum Chordata; class Actinopteri; order Perciformes; family Channichthyidae; genus Chaenocephalus; species Chaenocephalus aceratus. The sequence goes on from JAMFTG010002806.1 coordinate 25,271, forward strand.
CAGATGATCCTTCCAGAGTGAGCCTGAGACCGCCTGTGCCCTCCTTTATATAGGGGCAGGGGTCGTTGTTGCGTTTTAATCCCGTGAAAAGTGGAACAGACTTCAGACTGCAGGAGGAGGAGGTCGGAGTGTGCCAGATAAGGCCTCTACACTATCTTTATATAGGATCAGGTAAGTATTATTAAAAGAAGGTTATGTTTAGAGGACAAATTATTCTTCCAGAATGAGCCTGAGACAGTATATGCCCTCCTGTGTATAGGGGCAGGGGATGTTGTTGCGTGTTTGCCCGTGACAAGTGGAGTTCCAGTGTGCCTCCCAATGCAGTAACCTGACCCTTTGACCTCAAAATGCTTATTTTATTTCCAGCACACATGTTCCTATCAATTATGCCCTTAATATGGCTCCTTAGGATAATCCCGTCAGCGTTTTCCTCTCAATAATGCCTTTTTAGTGTGGCTTTTCAGGATAAACAGCGTGAGTGTTCCTTAAAGTATTGCCTTTAGAGTGGCTTTTTAGGAAAATCATGTGAGAGTTATTATTAAAGCATGGAGGCGAATTGGTTAAGTTTAGGATTTGAGAAGGCAGTGTGTATTTGGAAGAATGCAGACCTCCACACGTCACTATGGAGTCCCAGAACTGAGAGTTCACACACCATGGATACGTGACCAAGAGGTACTGGCCAGTTAGGTAAAACATTATTGATCTGACTGCTGTAAGCAGACGGATCGATGCGCGCGCCATCGTTGGCCACCCTCCAGGTGTAGTCCTCTCTCATTCAGGCTCCTTTCGTGACTATATCACGTCTAAAAAATTATATCAGAAGACACATCACGTTTGTGCTTTAAGTATCTTCCATATTGAAAAATTGACACCTCTTCAGTAGAAAACCTAGGAATCCTCGATTGTTTCTGCCCATTACGTCTATACAATCTCATCATAGGAGTGGCCCTGCTTGGTTGATCAAATCAAGCAGTGTGTCTCATAAAAATTATTTCGCTGTATGAACAGACTTAAGACTGCCGGAGAAGCAGGCTACAGGCCAGAGTGTGCCAAATAAGGCCTCAATACTCTTTTTATATAGGATCAGGTGAGTATTTTTTAGAGAAGGTTATGTTTAGAGGACAGATGATCCTTCCAGAGTGAGCCTGAGACCGCCTGTGCCCTCCTTTATATAGGGGCAGGGGTCGTTGTTGCGTTTTATCCCGTGAAAAGTGGAACAGACTTCAGACTGCAGGAGGAGGAGGTCGGAGTGTGCCAGATAAGGCCTCTACACTATCTTTATATAGGATCAGGTAAGTATTATTAAAAGAAGGTTATGTTTAGAGGACAAATTATTCTTCCAGAATGAGCCTGAGACAGTATATGCCCTCCTGTGTATAGGGGCAGGGGATGTTGTTGCGTGTTTGCCCGTGACAAGTGGAGTTCCAGTGTGCCTCCCAATGCAGTAACCTGACCCTTTGACCTCAAAATGCTTATTTTATTTCCAGCACACATGTTCCTATCAATTATGCCCTTAATATGGCTCCTTAGGATAATCCCGTCAGCGTTTTCCTCTCAATAATGCCTTTTTAGTGTGGCTTTTCAGGATAAACAGCGTGAGTGTTCCTTAAAGTATTGCCTTTAGAGTGGCTTTTTAGGAAAATCATGTGAGAGTTATTATTAAAGCATGGAGGCGAATTGGTTAAGTTTAGGATTTGAGAAGGCAGTGTGTATTTGGAAGAATGCAGACCTCCACACGTCACTATGGAGTCCCAGAACTGAGAGTTCACACACCATGGATACGTGACCAAGAGGTACTGGCCAGTTAGGTAAAACATTATTGATCTGACTGCTGTAAGCAGACGGATCGATGCGCGCGCCATCGTTGGCCACCCTCCAGGTGTAGTCCTCTCTCATTCAGGCTCCTTTCGTGACTATATCACGTCTAAAAAATTATATCAGAAGACACATCACGTTTGTGCTTTAAGTATCTTCCATATTGAAAAATTGACACCTCTTCAGTAGAAAACCTAGGAATCCTCGATTGTTTCTGCCCATTACGTCTATACAATCTCATCATAGGAGTGGCCCTGCTTGGTTGATCAAATCAAGCAGTGTGTCTCATAAAATTATTTCG
>JAMFTG010002807.1:0-17642 GCA_023974075.1 Chaenocephalus aceratus
TTTTATGGGCATTGTTTACTGTACCCCACCATGGGAACAGGCCACCCATGAATTTAGCTCCAGCGGACGTCATATCTCTTTTTACCTTGTGGTGGTCGGGGTGTTGGAACTCTGGGTAATGATGTGTCGTGTGCATTAAGGACGTGAGTACAGTGACTGCTGGGTTCAAATCCACTAGAGTGCATGTACCTATCCAGAGGGGAGCCAGAACTTGATAGAGCTTGTTGCCGCACAACCAAACGTAATCTTCTGGCGCGCTAAACCCAGCATCACTGGGCCACGCCAGTTGGAGGGAAATATGTTTAACATCAGGGAATGCTACGTTAGAAAGGATTCTTTCAGGGGCACCAGATATGTGACAATACGAGATTTTGTAAGCACCGTCACCGCATGTGTTCCGTAGGATGCGAGTACAACCAGTAGTAGTGCCTAGGAAAAAATAAGGTGGTGTAAGAAACGTTTTGTGGTACACTCTCTGGATGCAGAGGCTGTGTTTCATCCCTCTCAAATGACTGGGGTGCGCATGGCTGACGGGTTGGTACTTTGCGTATGTGGTGTCAAGCGTGGATGCACGCAAAGAGGAGTTAGACCGATTACTGCATGGTGGGGGAAGCTGCCTAGCATAACGCCACTCGGTTACGCTGTCTTCACCCTTGATGGGCCTTGTCAGAGCCATAAACGCGCAGAGGTGTTCAACCTGGGTCAGAGAGCGCGGACGAACTGGCACGGACATTGATGAGTCCTGGGGGAAAAGAGTGCATGCATAACATGACCCATTTTGTCCTGCGGCCTGCAAGAATGATCTCAGAGTGTGCCACCAGACGTTACCGGTGATCCCATTACTGGTCTGACCCACATCAATGTTGCTATGGTCGCCTATGTATAGATTAAATGTAGATGTACCTATGGATGTCAACAGTGGCGTCAAAGGTTGCTTACGCTTTTCCGGGGTCTGAGTTTTGGGCGTGATGTCTATGTAAAATGTGCCACACGGGTCGGCGCCGGATACATACATACAGACAACAAAATAAAATAAATGTGGTTCGCCCTGCTTTCCCCATGTACCTCTTAGATACCTCGATTTTGGCTGACATGCTGTATGCTGAAATGGATACATAAAATATAGGACTAGTCCTAACACAACTATCATGGCAAGTATGCAGAGGAACCATTCTATGAGTGTCCAGGCTCTCCAGTAGCATTCACATTGCTCACGGTTGCGTTGTCGTCTCTCCAGGCGAGCCCTCATCACGAGGGGGAAATGTTCCATGGGGTGTGTGAGTGTATTCTCTCGGTCGATTTCGTGACACGGACCGTCAGACTTCGCACACTGATAACACAAACGAGGAACCAGAGAGCATATGGAACCGCTCAGCTGGCACTCGCTCGTGACACCTTGTGTGTAGTGTGTTTTGGTGTATGTAGTGCAAGTGTGGTGCTGGTGGTGACTAGGACACGTCACTTGCTGTCATCTCTGTTGGTGACTCGGACACGTCACTTGTTGTCATCTGTTGGTGACTCGGACACGTCACTTGTTGTCATCTGTTGGTGACTCGGACATGTCACTTGTTGTCATCTGTTGGTGACTTGGACATGTCACTTGTTGTCATCTGTTGGTGACTTGGACATGTCACTTGTTGTCATCTGTTGGTGACTTGGACATGTCACTTGTTGTCGTCTGTTTCTATCGTTTCTCCTTTCCTGTGACTACGACCTTGCAGTGGCTGGCGTGGACCCACGTAGCTCTCTCGGCGACCTTGACCGCTGTCTGGGTGACGAGAAGTACCTGGTAGGGACCTTGCCAACGATTGGATTTCCAGCTCTTTCTCCGGAAATCCTTGACCAGCACGAAGTCGCCCGGTTGAAGGCGGTGAAGCGGACCAGTGGCAGTCGCTAAAGTGGATGATAGGTTAACACAATATGACAACATAGCATCCTCACACAAAGTTGTGGAGGGAAGAGGACATCCTGGAGCCTTGAGTCCAATCTGTGGAGGAGCCCCAAAAAGGATTTCAAATGGGCTGAGTTGACTTCGTGTTCTTTTCCGCATCCTCATGTACATCAGCTAAATGGGCAGAGCTTGTGTCCATGACAGACCTGTGTCTGCACAGCATTTTGCTAGTTTGTAGAACTGGTCTACCAGAATTTTGCATAATGCAGATTAGGCATGCTTCACAGTGCTTTTGAGCTGTTACTGTGAACCCCCTTGTGAACCACTCCTGATTTATAGACTCTAACATCCCTCCTTTTGACACATGATCCCACCCATGTGTCAACTTAGCGAAATTAGGGAAAAAATGTCTGAGAAGACATGGATTGGAATTTGGGCCAACCCAGATGCTGGATTTTGGGTCAAAAACAGCCCCAGCAGCCTTCCATTGAGCCTTCTCAACTGGCGTAGCTAGCTGCTGCATGGAAGTCAGTGATGACATTTTGTCAGTGAAGGAGGAGACAGGGATTTTAACAAATGAGTGTGCGTGAGGTGCGAGAGGAGTCAGAGCAGCTGCCTTTGCGGCTGAGTCAGCAGACGCATTTCCTAGGGAAACTGGGTCTGTACTGCTTGCGTGTGCGGCACATTTACAGACTGCAACCTCAGATGGGAGCAGAATGGCGTCTAGTAAGCCTGCAACCAGTACATGGTTAAGTACTGGTTTGCCATCAGATTTCAGGAATTGTCTACACTTCAAAATAGCCCCAAAATCGTGTACTACCCCGAAAGCATATCGTGAGTCAGTGTATATAGTCACGGTTTTGCCTTCTGCAAACGTGCAGGCTTCAGTTAGTGCGATGAGCTCTGCTGCTTGTGCTGAGAGGTGACATGGAAGCGGTCCAGAACGGAGTACAGCAGAATCTGAAACAACAGAAAAAAAAACCCACCCGATTAGTGCCCCCTTGGTCGCGAGAGGCAGACCCATCAACATACAAAATGAGGTCAGCGTTGGTCAGAGGAACGTCTTTTAAGTCCAAACAATAAAAACCTGTCTGTCTTTTAAGTCCGGTCTATGTGTGCACACAATGGAAATTACGTCAACCGTCTTCAGGCAATGTTCTATGTAAAATGAAATCTCTCCTTTTGAAACATCATGTGTTGAAATAAACACCTGCAGTTCAAAAATAAAAATAAATGAATTGCCTAATATTTTTTGTTGTGGAATCAATTAATTTCTTTCTTTAAAGGCAAAAACATGAAAAAGCTAAGAGAAAAACCCTATTGAATACAATATTATTTGGAGCAACTTAATTTATAAATGGTTGTCAACTTAAAAACATGTGTTCATGTTCAACATGTGGTAATTAAGTACATACAATTTAAGATTATATTTAAATCATACGGTAAAACAAGTTGGAACTTTGGAGTAATCAACTTAAAAACTTGTGTTTATGCTACCAATTATTAAGTAAGTGGTAATTGAAAACACCTCTGATTGTAGAGGAAAAGCCTTCTCCCCTAACCCAAATAACTTTGTTGCTTTAACAACATTTCAATAGAAGTTGTCTTAACTCAATAACCATCGATGCAACCTATTGCCTTGATTTTCTTTGTTAAGCCAATGCATTTGTTGTTAGAGTGTATGTAGACTGGGCCTCCCATATAACCTATCTGAGCCGATATAAAAACCAATCAGCAAATAACTTTTCAATACATTATTGATTACTATTTTTGAGGTACTTTTAGGTTGGAAGTGAACATAAGTCATAGGTACATGGTGTACTTTTCCTTCACTACATGTATGTAATACCTTTAGTTACTTCACAGATGTGGATGAATGATGTGAAATATAATCAAGTGTTAAATCAGACTTTAGTTCCACCTGGAGTAAATCCACAAGCTACCCTGCAGAATACAAAGCCATTCAAACTAGCTGCACCTTCACCAGCTCTGAGAACACTTTCATGATCAATCATTATAAAACATATCATATATATTATTCTGAAATGGACCAATCTGCACAACGACTACTTTTACTGTCTTTACTTTCACTATATTCTTATAATACTTTTCTACTTTTACTTGAGGAACCTTTTGAATGCAGGACTGTTACTGTAACACTCTGGTACTTCTACTTTTACTCAAGTACAATATCTGAGTACTTATTCCACTTCTGGTAGTGTATTAGTCTGAATTCTAGCTACAAAATCACACAGAGCTGCATAAAAATAGAATAATATGTACACGTGTGTACAATGATTTGTAGGTAATTTTGACTACTCAAGACACCTCACTTATACATCTTCAAAGTATTGGCTTTCAGAATATTAAACTTGTTTCGGCAAATTCAGATGATAAAATACAACTTTGAAGCTTGTAACGGCATAATTACAAGCAGAGAACGGACTAATGTAACATCACAGCAAGCATAACAACAGCCGTGTGTTATGAACACATACGCAAGAATGACATCATCTGTCGCTTAGTGACTTTTTTAACATTTAGTCTTAACACAAACGTGTGAATGTGTAAGGTTTACCATTATATTCAAATGTGAACAAAAATTGACTGTCTTTGTGTACCGGAACACTGAAAAAAATGCATTTGAGACATCTATGGCAGTAAATATGTTGCAGAGGCTGGAACTTTTGGAGTAATCAGATAAGAATTCCGGACGAGCGTGCATGCACAGCTGCATTTAAATCGTAAATCCTGGACAAATCTCCACTCGTCAGGAGGTTTGTCTCTGATCTTTTTGACAGGAAACACTGGAATCGTTACATGGAATAATGACCCCTTGTTTAAGCAGAGAGGTAAACACTGGCCGAATGCCATCAACAGCTTCACGTTTAAATGGGTACGGTACGGAACGTGAACATTAAACCTACGTCATATCTGTGAGCTGCCCAGAGTGAGTATGGCACATCTGAAAGCGCGGCAGGAAGCTCAGAGATATGAGAATTACCTTATCCTCAACCAACAGCAATGTGCGCAGAACGGCTACGTTCGTGCACATTTTCATTTGATACACGTCACGTGACATAGAGTACATGACATATTCTGTGTGTGTAGGTGCCCAATCAGTGACTGACTCCCAATCTTTAACGATTGGACCCAAATCCCTCCATCTATCAGTGGGGCCCCCTGGCTAGTGAAATGTGTGGACCGCCCCTGGGATTTGACACAGCTGGTTGTGTCTTGTGTGTGTGTGAGTCTAACAGAGATAGCGCTACCCAGCGAATTCCAATACATTTTTAAATATGAGCTCATCATTCACACATTCTAACAGTAAAACTCTCATCATAGCATTTACACGGATCTTTCAACCACGTTAGCAGTACAATGCAAAATGAGAAGCCTCCACACAGCAGGTGGAAAAACACGTTGACCAGTCAAACGCAACAACTCCTGAAAATCAGGATATGTCAGCAGCCCATTGATACACATTCACCAGTTCTTTATCATCAAATGACACTTTTTTTGAACCATCGTAGGAGATGGCTGTCGGACTTTAAGACCCTCATTTGTGGAAAAATGAGGTCCAAGCCGAACCGGAGAATCAGATCTCTGCCCAGTAAATGTATTGGGCAGGCAGATGATAAAATAACTGTTTTTTACTGATGTGGGAAATGGATTACTGTCAACACCGTTATCTCCACTCTGAAGTGGTACAGAAACTTCTCCTTTTCATAAACCCAGCACATGAATAAATCTATCACTAAATTTGCATTCAGGCAAATCTGCCCCTTTTTTTTTACCACAGAATGTGTAGCCCCAGAATCAACCAAAAATGTGTGGGACATTTCTTAACGCAAACATTCACTGTCATATTTCAAATATGTACCCTTTTTAATCACAGACATGTCCTCTAATTCTTCTAATTTCTCAATAGCATGTATGATGCGTGTGTGTGTGTGTGTGTCACTTCCCTGGTTAGATGCTGCTGGCTGAATTTCCATCTCGCTCGATTGGGCCCCTTCCTTGCTGTCCCCCTCTGCCTCCACTCCAGTGTTCTGTGAGCAGTCCCATAATCCAATGTTCAACACTTCCACACTTGGAAACATCTTTCTTCAAATGAACGTCTTGCTTCTTGTCCTCTGCCTCTGAAAACCTCCTCTGCCTCTCCCTCGGTATTGTGAGCGGCCAGCATTTTGTTTAGCTTGCGCTGTGTCTGTGAGTCCGTTGAGAAAGGCATTACTGAGGTTTGTTTCCCAAACACCTGCTTGGTCTCCTAGGGCATCGGGTTTGTTTATCCCGCTGTTGTCCCCATCTACCTGGCCCTGATGGGGGTGGACGAGCTTGGAGTTGACGCTGACTGCATGGCTGGGGCTTGTAGTGGCGGTTGAGGTGGTTGAGGTGTGCCAACCGGATTGCCAGGGTTGTACGCCGGAGGAGGGAAGGGATACCCAGTCGAGGAGAGGTCATTCAGGCCTGCAATGGAAGGATGTCTTTTGGAAATGATGTATTTCTTTTCTTCACATTCATTTTCAACCTTAATATTTTTATTTAATGCCCAAGGCCAACTGCCTTTTTTTTTTTTTTTTTTTTTTTTACTCCCCAGTATTATAAACACTTTCTGTGAGTGTCCAGTTTTCTATAAGTCTTTTACTTTAACTTTATTTATTTATTTTTACCCTTCATTCCATCTTCATGTTCTTGTAATTTATTCTTTTTAGGTTCTTGATTTTTAATTTACTCAAAAAAAACCTCCCTTAGGAAATCCGAACATTTCCGTCCATATATTTAATTTAGACAGACTTTCTTCACCATATTTTGCTCGCATGACATCAACAATCGGACCCTCAGGAGGCTGTACACACCCCCTCCCCTGCTTTGCCCCCATAGCAAAGTATTTTAAAGTGTTACCAAAACACTCCGTGTTACCAAAACACTATTTTTTCATCCGTCGATGCCAGATATACCAAATATCCTACTTCGAGCAGTCCCTCTCATAAATGTCATGTCGAGTTTAATTACGTTTAACTTTAAACAATTTAGACTCTGTACATCTCACCGAGTATTGAAAGCCCTTTGAGTTCGTTGGATCTCGTGAAGTCAATCGGTTCCACCCCGGCGCTGGTCCTCTCGTCCCGTACTGTTTCTGTCGAGGTAGAGGAAGATCCAAAGATCCTGGAGCGACCACCAGCGTCCGGAGGTGTCCGCAATCTAACATACAGAGATCCTGCCGACAACGCCATCTGTTACGGAAATCTGAGGTCCAAACACGGCTGGAGAGTACAAGTCAAAAGTGATCAAAACAAATAAATGGTGAATCAAGCAAAGCTGTCTTTTGGTTATTTATTTGAAGCTTCAAATAAACGATACAATAATATATTGTCACAGGTCGGACAGAGTATGAAAAGTCTGCCCGAGAGTGCGCAGAACAATGAAGAAGCAGAGATTATATAAGGAAAGAGTGGGAATGTTATAACTCTTGGGTTCACACGGTCAGATTGTTTATGAGACACCCAGTGGCCTTGCAGATAGCATAACGGTTCTTGTGTGACTCCCAGTCTGCTAAAACAGCTGTGGCCTTGCAGAGCCACAAGAGGATATAATAATAGTAAGAATATATCAGGAAATAAGAAGCATTTGGTTTAAGCATATGAAAGATATAATAAGGATAATAATAAGGATGATAATAACTAAAAATGTCCACTACAGAAAACAAACTTAGCGGGAGTGTTTACGTGTGTAGGCGTAATGACGTACAACGGCCTCGACAATTTCTGTAGTCCTATTCAGCCACTCGGTAACAACCATCGTTTTTCAGACACGTAAACTCCTCAAAAATCACCAGTGGGGTCACTGCTGATGTATCTACTGTCGTAGAACAAAACGTGATTTATCTCTTAAATTTGTGTCAACCACAGACCTTATTTCGAGCTATTTTCCAAAACCCTATGGAGAAAATACATTGCTTTTTTGACGAAGGAACCGGAAGTGCTAAAAATGCTAACTTACTTCCGGGTTTTAGGACGCGTCACTGCGGTTCTCTATGTGGCTGAGTTTTGTGCGCATTCTGGAAAGCTACTACGGAGTCCCTTAAAGCAAAAACAAATCTGCGGAGTCTAGAAATGTTTTAAAATCGCGATTTTTCGGTTCAGCCATTTCATAAACCGTAGGAAAGTAAAAATGCAAATTAATCGTGAAAACCGAAAAAATCGCCCAGCCCTAATTGTAGGGCCTACTTCCTATTTATACGGAAGTGAGCCTGGAGGTGGGGCCCACCATAGATATATATAAACACTAGATGGCTCATGGGAGATTTTCCAGCGTAGCTGACCGGCCGCCATCTTGCTACAGTTAACAGTTACTCTGATTCGCGTTATGGTAGCTGTTGTAAGGTGAGTGATCTGCACAAAAATACTCTTAACTCACTGAAATCTTGACTGATTTACAAACGGTTTGGTTTATTATAAACATGATTAGCATGGCTATGATACAGGATGCTTGGACATGTTGAAATTGCAGATTTTCTTTGTGTATGTGGTTGTATTTATTAGCTGGCTAATAACAAGAGGCTGTCAGTGAGACCTAGTATTACAAAGTTGACCCAGCAACTTTACACCAGTGGGAGAGACAGAACTGCTCTTTCTTTTCAACACAACTTAAGTTACACATGATTTCTTCCAAGTGGTTTGGCTTGTTAAAAACATCTTGCATTATGATACAGGAATTTGCTGGCTTTGTGTTTACAGAAGTACCTGACTATGCCGGACTTTTGTGCAGCCTACGGATGCTCTAATCACCGCAGTCTGTCTGTCTGCAGTCTATATGAAGATCTCATGTCAAAAATAATTGTGATAAATTAGACAGAACTGGCCTGTCTGTGAGCACATTTTATGTTGGTTTGGTTCTTCTGATAAAGGTGTGAATATCTAAATAATATACCAACATATGCTATTGTCATTAGTTGTGTCCCTGTTCTTAAAGCTAAGGCATTGCTAAATTAACAACTCTTGGCTTACAGAGTGGTAACATGAGACCGATTTTTATATATAAAATATAAATGTATTTTAATTTTATAATTAATTTTAAATATTAACAATATAATAAAATAAATGGAAATATATACACCGGCAAATATTTAATATAAATACCTTGTGTGTGTGTGTATAGCTATTGCTTTATCTGATTAATGTTATTTTCATATGAAAGTCCATGATTATAAGTATGCAGTATCATAACTACATCTTTGATGTTTATAAAAAACCAAACCGTTTGAAAATTGGTTGAAAATTGAGCAAGCTATGGTTATTTAAATAGTAAACCATAATGTTATGAATGAGAGAACTCCCTGTAGCAAGATGGCGGCCAAGTGGCAACGCCGGTCTCCATTGGCCAGCAGCGCGGGTGAGTCATCTAGTGTTTATATATATATCTATGGGGCCCACGTTGTAGGTGGGCGTGGAATAAGTCTGTCAGTGCTGCACACGTGCAGTGGGGTTTACCCAATAGAGATAGCCTTAGAGGGCGAAGCCTTATACGAAATAGAACTTGGCCTCAGGCCCTCTCTCTGCAACTGGCTGCTGGACTTCCTCACTGCCAGACAGCAATCTGTACGGGTCAGCGACAACACATAGGACACCATCACACTGAGTACAGGGGCCCCCCAAGGATGTGTGCTCAGCCCCCTGTTCTACACCCTGCTGACCCACGACTGCACACCCACCTACAGCTCCAACTACTTCCTCAAGTTTGCGGATGACAGAACTTTGGTGGGTCTCATCAGCAACAACGACGAGACCCACTACAGGAAGGGGGTGAACCAGCTGGCCTTTTGTTCCAAAGATAAACATTTGTTGTATTTCTATATATGTATCTATGTTTGATTATGTATCCAAGATCAAAATCTCTAGACTGTGAGTAGCAATGTGTCGGCCTGATTATTTTATGCTATCAGATACAATTCTACGTGAATTGTGTTACCAAATTTACCTCCCCCTTTATTTGTACATATTAAAGCTTTTGCGATGGCCGGGAATCGAACCCGGGTCAACTGCTTGGAAGGCAGCTATGCTTACCACTATACCACCATCGCCTTGTGCTGCCCAATTGATGGTGGTATATTGTTTTTTCAACAGTCACTCAAAACCATAGGATACATCTGCAAAGAATGGACTGTAACAATGAGTAGGCTACCCTCTCTAGATTCACCATTTTCACCAGGACCTAGCAACTACCAAGATCTCTTTTGGTAGTTGCTAATATGCACCTGAGCAAGAATACGATTACATTTCAGCTAAGCACTCAGCACCACCATCATCCTCCAGCAGCTGATTTGTAAACTAACAAAACTTGGCCTCAGCCCCTCTCTCTGCAACTGGCTGCTGGACTTCCTCACTGCCAAACAGCAATCTGTACGGGTCGGCGATAACACATAGGTCTGTTCAGCCCCCTGCTCTACACCCTGCTGACCCACGACTGCACACCCACCTACAGCTCCAACTACTTCCTCAAGTTTGCGGATGACAGAACTTTGGTGGGTCTCATCAGCAACAACGACGAGACCCACTACAGGAAGGGGGTGAACCAGCTGGCCTTGTGTTGCAAAGATAAACATGTTTTGTATTTCTATATATATATCTATGTTTGATTATGTATCCAAGACCGATCTCCAGACTGTGAGCAGCAATGTGTCGGTCTGATTATTTTATGCTATCAGATAGAATTCTACGTTTATTGTGTTACCAATTTTACCTCCCCCTTTATTTGTCCATATTAAAGGTTTTGCGATGGCCGGGAATCTAACCCACGTCAACTGCTTGGAAGGCAGCTATGCTTACCAAAAATATTCAACTTTAATCTTTTCAGCATTCCAGACCATCATATAAACAAGCAGCCTCCTATCTAAACACTAAGCATTAAGGTTTCTACACCACCAACTGGGAAACTCTTGCACAATTATGCTGTAAAATCATTGCATCCTTCCTCCAGAACAATCTGAGACAAGCATGTCTCAAGATCTTGTCATAATGAGCACAGTCAGTGATGCAGCTGTAGTCAGTGGCACGGTCCCCAAAAAAGCTAGGACCGGTCCTGGTCAGTGGGCTCCAAGGAAACTCTCCCTGGCTTTGAGATGAGGGAAGGAATCACTTGGCAGACACACGTTGTCCTCTGTACGGCAGAAATCCCCCAAAACCGCAGTACCTCTTCACACCACTGTTGCCTTGACAACGAGGCACAAGCATAATGTCAATATCTCCTCAGAGATGCATTCTTTGCACACTTCTTCTGTTCACAGTGAGCAACTCTTCACCAACACACTGATTCAGAGAACCCAAAAGGTGGTGCAGAACTATCCAATGCTGCTGTAATCACATTCAGCTACTGAGAAAAACTCAATTTAAATCTCTCTCCCAACGGGTTACAAAATAAAACGGCTGAGTGTCTATATGGTCAGGAATGCTGAAACATGTGAATGTTAAAACAAATCAATGGCAGTAGTCTACCCAGATTCTTTACTCCATTAAAAGTAGTAAAACCACATTGTAAAATCTCTTTTGTCTAGTTGAAGTCCTGCTTACTTCATCTTTAAAATCTTCTTTAATTTGAAACCAAAAAAGGTCTTCCTTCTCCACCATGATCCTATCTCTACATCAAAGTCCATACAAACTGATGATTTATCTTTAGAAACCATGAGGAATGACAGTTCTCATAAAACACTATTCTTCCTTACTTCAGTTCTAAACCAAATGAGCCAAACAGGAAACCCCCTTTACCACTTGCTTATTCTATCTACTTGGTTAATTCTATTCATTTTCAAATTGTTTATCTAAGTTGTGTTACAAGCATGGTGAGGTTACAGAATACACAAATAACTGTATTCAATCCGCGCCGTATTTGAAAACTGTAATGACTTAAAATCAATATTTAAGGACGTAATATAAGTTAAATATAGTGTTAAGCTAATTACTGTTTTATTGTGAAGGCATCTCTGGCGAACAGCGGCCTTTTATTGTGAAAGGCCGTTCCGGAAATATACACCGTAATGTGAACAGTGAGTTCGACTGCTAGAAACACGGCAAGTTACGATAACAATCGTTCTAATGCATTAACTAAAGTCATGAAAGAGACAAGGAGGGGGAAAGGCGTGTGGAAGCAAGCAATGAACTGAAAATGCCACCAATCCTCTGTTTTAACGTGATGGCGCACATTGAAAACCGAAGCGGGCATAAGCTAGACCCTCCAGAAAAACGCGGGCAAAAATCCTTGATTATGCGGGCTAAAATCCTTGATTATGCGGGCTAAAATCCTTGATTATGCGGGCTAAAATCCTTGATTATGCGATCAAACATGCGGGGTTTTATGTGATTTTATGCGGTGAAATTGCGGGGAGTTGCGAAATGTGCGGAAAGTTGCGAAATATGCGGAAAAAATAAATATTGGGCTGTCTTATTTATTTATTCTCTCTCACACACAACCTGCCACTAACGTTAAACCTCTTTACTATTCAATTAAACACATTCAATGTGTATTTATTGTAAAAGCAATTGGGCTATTTTAATCACACTCTCTCTCTCTCACACACACACACAGACACACACACACACACACACACACACACACACACACACACACACACACACACACACACACACTTCTCCGCCTCATTCTGTTTTCATTTACTCGTTCGTTATCTGACCAGCTTCAATTTTGTAGGCTTCTCACCTCGTTTCTTGTAGCCCTCGAAAGGGTTTTGGAGGTCGATGCCTCGGTGAACGCGAGTTGTTTGGCTTTCTTGTCCGCAGCAGCAGAAAGCATTTTCGAATGTTTGAATGAATCAAAGTGGGTCGTCACCGTCGATGTTCTCTTATGCTCCAACACAGTTGCACGGGGTGCAGAATAGTTTCCCCCAGACATCGGGGAACTGCTTTGCCCGGTCTTTAGCAGAAATGTTCGTCGGTAAATGAGATGTATTACATTTTTTCATCTTGGTGTTTTCTCTCTCGTGTGAGCTCCACACGTTCTCTCTACGGTGTTGTTTACCTTCTGTGATGCGCGAGCTGATGACGTCGCGTCAACATCATCATCACTTCACGTCAAGAGGAATTCACTTTTTTTTCTCTCAACTTCGGGTGGAAAAATGCGGGGATTATGCGGCCTTTTGATAAATATGCGGCCTTTTAATAATCTGCGTCATTTTGCTGATTATGCGGTAAATTCTGCGATCGCAGAATCGCGTTTTTCTGGAGGGTCTAGCACCCCTGTCATATAAACATTAATAGATTCCTTCTGACTGACAAGCGTTCAAAAACCCTTCTGCTTATCACTTAGGCTACTACTTTTTGTTTTATTCATAACCTAAAAATACAATTGTGATGAATAGCTTGCTCTTTTACCATTACATTTACCAACATAAAACAAGGTCTTTACTAATCAACAATGACAACCAACAGACAGAACAATCAAGAAACATATCAATACAACTCCTAAATAACATTACAATATATATTTCTCACAGTGAGTTCGTTATCTAATGTTTAACAAATTCTCATCTTTCTATGTGTAGTAAAATTATCAGTTAATGACGAATAGTACGAAATTCACAATGCAATGTTTCTTATTTATTTAAATGTACAAGCCTTTTCTTTAGCCCCCTGTTTGATTCCACTTCAAATCAATCTCTTAATCTGTTCCCATTGCTCCCGGTAACTCCCTGGAATTTCAGAATTGTCTTAACCATTCTGACGTTCCATATTCACTTCGCTTTTATTTATCTGACTTAATTAATATGTGTTCACTTGTATTAATATACTGGGCTATTGTCGTTGTTAACGTGCTCCCCCCCCCCTTTCAGCCACTAGATGGCAGCAGCAGAGCACAAATGAGCTTCACTCTTCTGAGTGCATTGTCTGAGTTCCACAGACAATCGCTCACACAGGTATTTTAGGTAAAAATCACACAGATTTATTCCCCGTACAGTTTGTCCAGCTTGATAATGTGATGTTTATTTCAACAGACAAACAAGACCCGCTTCGACACCCATAAAGAATGTGACCATTCCATGGGGCATCTTAGCGAGCCCTTTATCACACGTTAGCTTTTCAAATTAAGTTTACAGACAAAGGGAAACGAGAGCCGGTCCCGTCACAATTTCGGTGAGGTCCGCGTTCTCTTTCCCCCGATTCAACATATAACAGACCGCTGGCAATTAGCTTTTAGCCTTGGTCTGCTATTTAACCCCAGTTTTAAACGGCGACCCGATCTAAAATATCGAGTTTCCAGGTTTTGTCGTGCAGGAATATAACCTCGCAACCCACAAACTGCACCGTTTCCACGCCACTCAGGAATAAGTATACCTGAGGTCCACGCCAAACTGCTCTATTTTACGTTACGCCGGACTTTCTGTCTACCTTGCGATCAACGTTCACGTGTTGTATATAACTTTCCTAACATAGTAAAATATGCATTGTATATTCCATTTAAACTTCAAAAACACTGTGAAACGCCTACAGACAATCCTAAAGTGTTACCTTATTTGTAGTTGCAGGGCCCTGCTGATTGTCTGAGATGTTTAAAAGTGTTTGTTCCCGACCCATTCCGGTCGTCCGGATTCTTCCACAGCCTTGTTTACCAGGCACGTCGGGTCACCATTTATTAGAGATTTTGTGGGACAACTGGTCCGCTTTTCAAATCTCCGCGCGTCCCTAACAAGCTGGTTATCATACAGGAAGGAATCCAGAGCATACAATTAACCGTTTAACAATAATCTACTTTAATGGTAATATGACAATGCAATACAATCAATACAGTACAAATTCAATACAGTTATCTTTGGGATCCCATATTTACCTGATACTCACGTGAGCCAGCCAGAGGAAAGAGACTGAACACAGCGTGGTTCCTGTCTAATACATCGCTTACAATGGGAGGAGTTATCTGAGCCTCCCTTCCAGACCTCCGTGATTGGCTGCCCAAATATCACCAACACCTCACTTCTTAAGTTTCCCCAATCACAGTAGCTTAGCTTCATTATCTCCTAGATCTGAGTTGACTGTAAGTCAAACCCTCACCTTCCCCCATCTTCCTTTGTTCTCAAAACCACATGTCAACAGGCCCCAAATCCAGCTCACAGTTTTCTACACAAAATCATTTCCCATTTTAAGCTTATTCATAGTTTGCTAACATGAATACATACAAATATTTCCTTACAATTCCCCCACCTAGCACCATGTCCTGCATACATACACCTCCCCCACAGGGCAATAAAACCCTGTTTACTCTAAACAGCCTTTGTTTAGAGCCATTTTAGTCCTCACCTTTATGTAAGGATAAAACAGAGAAATCAATATAAAACACAAACACAAGTATTGTTTGAACAGTATTCACTTAACTGCTACTATTGATAATTACCAGAGAAACTCAAGGGACCTCTTTTAATATCTGGAAATTGCAACAAGACTTTCTGCCATTTCAAATGTAACACACTTCTTGAATATCAGATGCTGCAGAACATGATGTGGTTTAGAACATGATGTGGTTTAGAACATGATGTGGTTTGGAACATGATGTGGTTTGGAACATGATGTGGTTTAGAACATGATGTGGTTTAGAACATGATGTGGTTTAGAACATGATGTGGTTTGGAACATGATGTGGTTTGGAACATGATGTGGTTTGGAACATGATGTGGTTTGGAACATGATGTGGTTTAGAACATGATGTGGTTTAGAACATGATGTGGTTTGGAACATGATGTGGTTTAGAACATGATGTGGTTTGGAACATGATGTGGTTTAGAACATGATGTGGTTTAGAACATGATGTGGTGGTTTAGAACTTGATGTGGTGGTTTGGAACATGATGTGGTTTAGAACATGATGTGGTTTAGAACATGATGTGATTTAGAACTTGATGTGGTTTTGAACATGATGTGGTTTGGAACATGGTGTGGTTTGGAACATGATGTGGTTTGGAACATGATGTGGTTTAGAACATGATGTGGTTTAGAACATGATGTGGTTTGGAACATGATGTGGTTTGGAACATGATGTGGTTTGGAACATGATGTGGTTGGAACATGATGTGGTTTGGAACATGATGTGGTTTGGAACATGATGTGGTTTAGAACATGATGTGGTTTAGAACATGATGTGGTTTAGAACATGATGTGGTTTGGAACATGATGTGGTTTAGAACATGATGTGGTTTGGAACATGATGTGGTTTAGAACATGATGTGGTAGAAAGATGTGGTTAGAACATGATGTGGTTTAGAACATGATGTTAGGTTTTGGTACATGATGTGGTTTGGAACATGATGTGGTTTTGGACCTGATGTGGTTTAGAACATGATTTGGTTTAGAACATGAATGTGGTTTGGAACATGATGTGGTTTGGAACATGAAGTGGTTTGGAACATGATGTGGTTTAGAACATGATGTGGTTTAGAACATGATGTTGTTTAGAACATGATGTGGTTTGGAACATGGATGTGGTTTGGAACATGATGTGGTTTGGAACAATGATTGGTTTATAACATGATGTGGTTTGGAACATCATGTGGTTTGGAACATGATGTGGTTGGAACATATGTGGTTTGGAACAGAGTGAATGTGGTTTGGAACATGATTGGTTTGGAACAGATGTGGTTTGGAACATGATGTGGTTTGGAACATGATGTGGTTTGGAACATGATGTGGTTTAGAACATGATGTGGTTTGGAACATGATGTGGTTTGGAACATGATGTGGGTTTGGAACATGATGTGGTTTGGAACATGATGTGGTTTGGAACATGATTGTTGGACTGATGTGGTTTGGAACATGATGTGGTTTGGAACATGATGTGGTTTAGAACATGATGTGGTTTGGAACATGATGTGGTTTAAAACATGATGTGGTTTAGAACATGATGTGGTTTAGAAAATGATGTGGTTTAGAACATGATGTGGTTTGGAACATGATGTGGTTTGGAACATGATGTGGTTTAGAACATGATGTGGTTTAGAACATGATGTGGTTTGGAACATGATGTGGTTTAGAACATGATGTGGTTTGGAACATGAACATGATGTGGTTTGGAACATGATGTGGTTTAGAACATGATGTGGTTTGGAACATGATGTGGTTTAGAACATGATGTGGTTTGGAACATGATGTGGTTTAGAACATGATGTGGTTTGGAACATGATGTGGTTTAGAACATGATGTGGTTTGGAACATGATGTGGTTTAGAACATGATGTGGTTTAGAACATGATGTGGTGGTTTGGAACATGATGTGGTTTAGAACATGATGTGGTTGGAACATGATGTGGTTTGGAACATGATGTGGTTTGGAACATGATGTGGTTTAGAACATGATGTGGTTTGGAACATGATGTGGTTGGAACATGATGCGGTTTGGAACATGATGTGGTTTGGAACATGATGTGGTTTGGAACATGATGTGGTTTAGAAACTGATGTGGTTTAGAACATGATGTGGTTTGGAACATGATGGGGTTTGGAACATGATGTGGTTTGGAACATGATGTGGTTTGGAACATGATGTGGTTTAGAACATGATGTGGTTTAGAACATGATGTGGTTTAGAACATGATGTGGTTTAGAACATGATGTGGTTTGGAACATGATGTGGTTTGGAACATGATGTGGTTTGGAACATGATGTGGTTTAGAACATGATGTGGTTTGGAACATGAACATGATGTGGTTTTGGAACATGATGTGGTTTAGAACATGATGTGGTTTGGAACATGATGTGTA
>JAMFTG010002808.1:0-16402 GCA_023974075.1 Chaenocephalus aceratus
CATCTGGCTGTTACACTGCCTTTGCTTTTCAATTTTATAATACTTCCAAACTCCTGACATTTTCTCTGTCCCGACTCCCGAGTCACCAGCTGAACGTAGCCTCTCGTTAGCTTACTGCTACTATTAGACACTGCGCCCACTCTGTTGCCAGATTTGAGAGAAATAAGCAACCAGGTCTATGAAAACAAGCCTAAAAGAAGCAACACATACATGTACATGATGTTGTGTAATTTTTTTTAAAACTAAGGCCTCAGGATGACTTTAAGACGTGAACATGGTCATTGTTGTTTTGTAACATTAAATAAAATAATAAAAATATTTTATAAAAAAAAAAAAATAATTTGCGATCCCCGATTTTTTTTCTCCCGATTCCGATCTTTTCAAAATCGGAAAATGATCGGATCGGGACTTCTCTAATTTTAACTCAATAACATTAGGTGACATTATTGTGGCATATCAGTAAAGCCTTAAATAGAGATATATATGGTGGCAGACATCATTGAATGAATTTTAACTGAACAATAACTGAATGAGTTTGTTTCACTCTTAGACCATAAATATATGCAGACTGCTGCAATAAGTACATTAATTAACTGTCTCATTGATGTTTGTCTGAATTAATATTGATAATATTAAAGGTGGGGTAGGTAAGTTTGAGAAACCGGCTCGAGATACACTTTTTGTTATATTCCTAGGAATGCTCTTAACATCCCGATAGCAATGCAAATCTTAAGTGCTTTGACAAAAAATCCATAAAATTCCATCATCTGTGGAAGCCACAGTACTGTAAAAAGCACGACCAATCATTTTAGCCGGCCTGGCTACAATAACTGGATGGCCTACGTGCCTTTCATCTGTGCACAAACTTATCTCGTGCCCTCATTGGTCATGTGCGCGTTCGTGTGTGTGTTGGAGGAGGGGCTCTGTAAGGAAGTGGCAGATTTTTTTCCGGCTGTGTATTTTCAAATTCTAGCACACTCGAGCTGGTTTCTCCAAAATTACCTATCCCACCTTTAACAATCATATTGTTCCTATCAGCTGTCAGTCACTGTTATGATTCACATATTCAGTGTTATTATTAAATAAACTATATTTTTTGGAGGAGTTAACGATGAATGTTCCTCAAGATGCTTATACCCTCATATATCAAAATTCTAAAGAATCAAAAGAACAGTTCAGCGCCCACAACTTTGCAATCAGTTACAACCTTGACTTTACGTCAGAAAGAACAAACATTAAAGAAGTGACTAACTGCATCATTTAATGTTAAAAAACGTGTACTCAGCTAAAACATATACATTGCTTCAGTTATTATCCAGTGGAATGCCCTTACCTACTGGCCTATATCAAATTGGTTACTTTTTTTTGGCTGGGCAGTAGTAGTTTTACACACCGTCTTATTTGACTTTCTCAGGACTTTTTGGGGGCAGACCCCCACAAAGAAAATAATATATACACATACACATGTTAGGTCATCATCTTAAGAGTTTTTTATGCTCATTGAGTCATCCGTGAGCAGAGCATCAAGTTGGTATGCCTATAACACCTGAATGTGGCGATTACCATCTTTTTCTGCAAAACGCCTCACAAACTTATTAAGATCTAAAGCTTTAGTGTGTTTTGATTCAATGCTGAGTACAGCCAACTTGACAGTCTCTTCTCTGTCATTGTAGACCGCAAATACCTCATTCCTTCCTTCTACAAATGCTTCTCGTTTTGTGCCGTCCCGTTCAAATGAAATCGCCGCCAATCACATTTCCACGCTCGCGCCAGGGTCGGGGGAGGAGTTACAAGGCTCGCGTCTTGTGCTGCATTCACTTGCTCTCGGACATTAGGGATTTTCTCTCATAAATGTCAGATGAGCCACAACTTTTATTTCAAAACAAAGCTGCCAACTGGGGTGCCACCCCGGTAGATCCGCTCCTGCACTCACCCCTAATTTAGTGGGAACAATGAGTCTGCGTCGTTGATGCGCACAGGCGGATGATGCGGGGATGCAATGTAGACAGGAATAAACGCAGATCATCCTCTGGCTGCAGCCTTGACCGGTACTTGCTTTTGATCAAAGTAAGTATTATTAAAACTAAAATAAAGGACGGTGCCGGCCGTCAACGGCCCGCTGACGACCGGCCGTTCTGTGATTCTCCAGAACACACAGATGGCCAGTCCGCCCCTGCCAGGACCGGTCCATGAAAATCCTAGCTTCAAATAATCGTGGTCATACTTCCTCCGTTTTCTGCCAGACGCTGTCTCCTCTCTCACTTTAGGTAACTTCACTACAAATCGATCCATGTTGCCGCTCGCATAAAGTTAGCTGAATGTCACTCTGGCGCCCCCCCGGGGAGGCGCTCCTCACACTTTGATAACCGCTGGTGTAGACAACTGGATCCCTTTCTGACAAGAATAATTTCAATGAAGCGAAAAAAAACGAATCTTTACAGTTTTATTAAATGTATTTGTGTTTGTTGATATAGACTTATTTACACAATATTAACAATCTCACTTAATTTGAATATGTTTTGCTCTCATCACCCCTGCTCCATTCACTCTCAACTTAACACATCATTAACATGTGCATTTTAATTTCTCTTTTTTCTTTTATCTCTAACCTGACCACCAGACTACTATGGGAGTAGAGAAGGTCAGCATGACGTTCCGTTGCACTCCCAGCATTGAGACATAGGTATAACTCCAGAGATATGGAGTTTGAATGATGATGATGATGATGATGATGATGATGATGAGAGGGTCATATGAAAAAGTGTTATTGGTTACATATGATCCAGCTTTTTTGAAGGTTGAAACACAGTAGGGTCTAATTCAGGATATTCCAGTCTCTGCCTCCTTGATCTTGTCCATTCTTTAAAAAAGAACTGTCTCTTATGAGTCCCCCAGTTTTATGGATGTGTGACATAACATCACGCTATGATTATCTCTAGGAATACAATGATCCTGACATCTGAACACATTGTGATGAAAGTAAGTAGACCAAACACAGTAACAAATACACCAAGGGGTTATTTGTTCCAAATGTAAAGCAATGACCTTAAAAAATAATGACATTTTACTGGAGACAAAACCACATGCTCCAAAGTGTGAAGTAACTGATTCAGTCATTAAAAAAAGATCTTGGCTGCACTTCTAACATAATCATCTTTCCCCAGTGTAGAACTAAGCTATGCAATCTGTTATCCAGGGTGTGTTTACACAGTGATAAAGCTGAAGGAGGGGCTTCTGAAGAATGTGTTGAAAGATTGTAGGATGAGCGATATCAGAGCCACGAGCTGTGTCTGCTCTCTGCTGATTTCATCATCCCCACGTTTCTCTGAGCCAAACACTGATCCTAAAATACACTGAGCGCCTGTCAAAGTTGCCAGGTCAGTGGAAGGCACAGCAACTAATGCAGCTCAAAACAAGGGAGGGAAGTGACTCCAGATCTCATTATTATGTCCATAGTAATTTGCCCTATAACAGGCTATGTTTTCATCCAAGTCCCCACTTCCAGCACACACAGTGTGCTGTTTTCACAGGCAGCTGATGTGGGTTCTGCTGCCTCCTCAGTCTGAGCTCCTCTGTGTTCCCACAGCTGCCCTGATCACATTCTGTTGTTTTCAGAGCACTGCTTCCTCAATCATGAATTTTATTTAGCACTGCAAAAAAAGGATTTGGTTTCAAAGCTGTTTTAGGTCAAATAACATCCTAAGACTCAACTGATTATGTTGATGCACCACGAATGATTCTTTTCTGGAACGTATTTATTAGGTTTGGTTTATTAGTAGGGGTGTAACGGTACACGTACCCGTACCGAAATTATTCGGTACGGGCCCTTCGGTTCGGTACACGTGTGTACCGAAGTGTACCGAACGAATATAACGTTAAACGTAAAAAATTGAGAACGTGAACAACTTCTTGGAAGTAGGGGTGCAACAACTAATCGACTTAATCGATTAAAATCGATTACCAGATTAGTTGCCAACTAATTCAGTCGTCGATTCGTTGGTGACGTCATCACGTGCGTTTTACACGCCGTTAAGCTACAACGTTATTGGTACTGGAGACATTTAAAAAATATATGTCATGTATTATTGATACAAAAACATTATATCGCAGTCTTAGTGTGGCCAGCTCGTTTATAATATGCAAAAATACAAACAAATGCGTCTATGATGTATTTTCGATCAGACGAGATCTCTCTCCCTGGTCTGTGTGGGAGGGGGCGGGGCCGTTTACACACACGCGGCTGCTACATGCAGCAACACACTGCGGAGATGGCGGAGAGAACGCCGCTCCGAGTTGTGGTTAAACTTTACCCGTCTCGATGCTCGTTGCCAAAAGTGCAATAAGAGTTTAGCATGTAAGGGCGGTAACACGAGCAATTTGTCTAAACATTTAGCAAAAGTGCTCCACATCCAGACGGAGAAATGCACCGGGTTCCACTGTCTTTCTAGTAGCTCTGAAGCTCCATCCATGAGCAACGTTTTCACGTCAGGTGTTCTGTATGCTAGCAGCAACACACGGAGTTAACTACATTATATAAACATGGGGTAATGATTTGAGGTAACTGAGTTAGTTAGTTTGTTAAAGTTTCAGCTATTCTGTTTACAATTCTGTTATCACATTATTTATTATTTGCTAAAACACTGTTGTTTCTTTTGATGTGAAATATTATTTATTTAATTTAAATGAAAAGCAAACAATTTCTTAAGTTAATTTAATAATATGTATTTTTTAATCAAGTATTCATCTTTATTGTCTTCATTGTTAGTTTCCACATGCCTAAAACAACCTCAAGCTAAATCTAAAAGTTGATGGCTAAATAAGAGCGTTTGAGAAATTGTGCAAGGCGTAATAGTCCGAATAGTCGATTAATCGTTTCATTAATCGATAGATTAGTCGACTATCAAATTAGTCGTTTGTTGCAGCCCTACTTGGAAGTAATCTCAGGTGCTGCGTCGCAGCATTCAGAGTAATTTCCTCACATTGGGTTCAACGCGTCATAGAGCGAGCAAGTCATTTCATTGGATGAGAGGGCATGCTATGAGAGCTGGTCAGAGGGATGCGTTCAAATTTAGTCAGTAATTTGAGGAACTGTCGAAAATTAATGGCGAACGCAGATAAAGTTGAGCTCGAAAATCCTCCAGCATCATTGAAGTCTCCGGTTTGGGAACATTTTGATTTCGCAGTTACGAACAAGGATGACGGACAAAGACAGGTGGACCGAACCAAAGCTGTTTGTCGGCATTGTTCAAATACAATTGGTTACGCGGCTGGCAATATATCAAGCTTGCACACTCTTGAAAAGGCATCACCCGAACGTGAATATCACCGGCACCAAAATAAAAAAGACTGAAGTGCAAACCCAACTCCCGCTAGCATGTAAGCCTCCACCACTCGCAGAGAGTTCAGACCGAGCCAAAGCTATTACAAACGCCAAATATCCTTATGTTGCCATGTTAGCAAAGCGCTACCTGGCTGTATCTGCTACCTCTGTCCCTAGCGAGAGGGTGTTCTCCACAGCAGGAGACGTTGCTAGTGCCAGCAGATCTGCCCTTTCGGCAAGCAATGTGGACAAGTTCATCTTTCTTTAAACAACATGAAAATACAATGACAAGCAAGTCCTAATGTTAAACTGGCTGCTTAGGTACTAGTACAGTACAGTTCAAATACAGATTATTTCAGTTCATCGAAATGCTGCACCTTAATGTTCATTTGATTATATTTTGTATTTATTTGAGTGAATATTCATAGTTTAATAATAATTAAAAACCCAAAACTAATAGTTTATGTTTTGTGAGTACTTGTACAGTAAAGTTCAAATACAGATTATTTCAGTTCATAGAAATGCTGCACCTTAATGTTTATTTTATTATATTTTGTATTTATTTGAGTGAATACATTATTCACAGTTTAATAATAATAATAAAAAAATATATATATATGTTTTGTTTTGTGAAAAAAAATTCTGCTGTACCGAAAACGTACCGAACCGAACCGTGACCAAAAAACCGAGGTACGTACCGAACCGAAATGTTTGTGAACCGTTACACCCCTATTTATTAGTAAGGTGGAGGTAAATTTGAAGCGTTACAACGTCATGTTGGCATCTTTATAACCATTTCTGAATGGGGTTGAAAAGCCTGCCATTACGAACATGGACAATACCATAAACTATATGTAGAGTAACACACAATAATCAGGTGACAGTGCTACACACGCTGGCAGTCTGTCTTTTTAAGCATTTAGTGTAACATCATGGAATGCTGTTGGAGGGTAAGGGTTAACTCTTTTCCTACAAAAGTGGTTGTTTATTGGTGGACTAGTTTAATGTATAAAACATGAATGCTAAAGAGCCCTTGATATCAAAGTCTCTGTCAGTGTCCTATTCTCTGTCCTTGTTTCCTTCCTTCCTTTTAGTACTGCGTTCTTTGAAACACAAACAGCCAAACAGTGCGTTGCGTCCTCAGGCACATAGAGCCACTGTCTCCTGCAGAACAATGGCCTCATACATCTGCTGCTCTGGGGTCAGTCCACAGTAAAGGTACAGTCTGCTGACGGCTCCGTGCTGATCTCAGAGCAGGTCTGTTCTCGGGCACAACATAGAGACTCTGTGTAGATCTGCGGCTACAGAACGTCCCGGGCCAGTGTCACTGACTGCTGCTCATGCTTGGGGTTTGTTGTTGTCCACAGGTCATGAGAAGTCTTTGAACATTGTTGTCAGTCTTAGCGTCAGTGACTTGGATCTCTGACCCTTAAATCTCATCCGTATCAGCAGGAATACATCTGATCAAATACAGGTCCCTTCTTTCCTGTCGGCTGTGTTCTGTCTTTCTCAACCAAGCCCTCAGGAAGTGCGCAGAACATTGAAGCACATTTTCCTAGTGGCCAAATGGTGGTACTACAACTTTTGTATCAGTCCGTGATTCATTGATCATTGATGCCCAAAAATACTTTTATACGGAAAGAGACGTCTGTAAATCAGCTGATCATTTTTCAAATCTAACTGAACACTTTTATACTTTACTTAAATCCTTGGGGTCTAAAAGTGTTTCTTAAAGTGCACCTATCAAGCAAGATACACTTTTGTACGTCTTTTATACATGAATATGTGCCCCCGGTGTTCCAGGGAACTCACCAAGTGTCAGAAAATACAACCCTCACTCTTTTCCTCCTTACCCAAATCTTTTAAAAATGGGGCTACAATGAGCGGATACAGATTCCATCCGAGCTGACGTCAGCCCGGAATAGTGTTGTTCACACGAGACGGTGTCCGTTCACACGAGACCGCTCGAAATCGCTGAAGTAGATATGGATATGTATGTGTATGTATGTGTATGATATGTGAGTACATATGCCAGGCCTGTAAGTGGCGCTGTAGTCCTGCCACAAAGCAGCGAAGAAGACTCTATGGTTGCCCTTCTGTTTATTCTCCGCTGTGGACACTATGGCTCTTTTTCTCCCTCCCCGAGGCAAGCGTTTGCTCCTGCTGCTGTAATTCTCTCTGGTTTGCCACCAGCGGATGAAAAACACCCTCCTCTCCGCCTCTTCCAAGGGACGAGGGGACCGTGTGGCAGAGTTTCAGTTAGATCTTTTTCCGCCGGTCAACATGTCCGTTAAAGTTGAAATCTTCCGGACAAAATTTGAAAAGTGCCGGTCAAAGGTCTTCTTTGTTATTTATTGAGCTTTAAAACAAATGAATAATGACTCTATATAAACATATAAGAATAAAACACGGAGGACGGAGCCTCTCTTTTCCTCCCCCTCTTCTGAGAGCCCAGCAGCTGAAACTCCCTCTCCTACAGGGGGGCGTGGTCAGCTGCAGCTCATTTGCATTAAAGCTACGTCACAGAATCAGCCCTTGCAAAAACAGGGCTGGAATAGAGCAAATATAGTGAAATGAGGCATGGCTAAAATGCATGAATCTGTTTGGTATTTTGAAAAAAAAACATCACAGACATGTTTTATATAGGTATGGCCCTACAATATATTTTTCAAATATAGCATGATGGGTCCACTTTTAATTGAGCAGTGTTCAGAGACAGTGTGCAGCTTCAGACTGGACTGTTTGTTAATCACCTGAAATATCACCGTTGAAACCTCAGGTACAGTTTCTGTGATTTTTCTTGTACTTTTCCTCTCGAGAGTTGTGCCATTTAGCTTTACGCTGAATCCAGTTCTCTTTATACCTCCATGGCCTCAACCAGCTTATGATGTAGCGCTGCTCTCCTTCCCGACCACCGACAGTGCAAGCATTATTATTGTGTACAGGAGTGAACATTAGAGTGCGTTGATAAGGGTTGTCTGATCTTTTCTATATTCATATCTCCATCGATCCGAGCATGGCTCAGGGTCGGATGGAGCTTTGAAAATATGAACGTTAAAGCTACGGCTCCCATTTGAAAGTCTTTGTGTCTGGACTTGGATGGACGATATCACAGCATCTTATTCAATTTGCCATTATTATCTTATGTTTGATATCACAATCCAAATCATATCCATAATGCTAGCTCTGCGCTAGCATTATTGAATAAGATGCTGTGATGACTGCAGAAAGGATCAATTTCCATAGACAATTAATTTTAATAATACTTACCCATGTTAAAATGCCCAACTTTACAGCAGAAATAAACATGTTTCTACCCCTGAATGCAATAACAATTATTCGGGATATAGTTAGATTCCACCTTCATGATTAAATAATTAGCATTGTTTTATAACATGACCCTTTTATTTATATTAGGTCTTAAAGTTTTTGCATAAATTAGGGTGTGGTCACATTGAGTGACAGCTCTGTCAAGTGACCTCTGCTGCTAGCTTCTTGTCTCTCTGCTAGCTGCTCCGTGAAGCTTCAGGGACTCTGCCTGCTCAGCTCATCCAGGGAACACAACTTGACCCCGGCCGTATTTGTTTGTTCTTCATGCTTATATATCGGACTATTGTGACTCGCTCTGCGGTTAAAACAGACGGTGCAGCGGTTTTGCGGTAAGTGAAATTTGAGTACTTTATTTATGTGTTTATGATTTTAATCAGCAACGTAATGAATGTTAAGGCATGGGTTAGCATGTAAGCGAGTGGTAGCTACATCTGTGCTAACGATGCTAATCGTAGCCTCCAAATTAAAACCATAGACTGTATATATAAAGGTTAAAATGAAATGGACAAGTGTTAAACGTTAAGTGGGATAATACTGTAGAACAAACGGCTTCTGTTTGAGGTTGGTAAAATAAGGTCATCCTTGTAACTTAGAGAGATATTATTATGTAGGTAAGAACTGTATGCATCGCTAAGGTTAATTTAAATTGGCTATGCTCAAGTATGTAGACAAGCTAATGTCAAAGTAGTGTGTGTGAAATCAACCTCACAATAAGATATGAAGTATTGACTAATACACTGATATACATTCCATTAAACAATACTAAATACCAGATCACCTACTAGGGGTGTAACGGTATACGTATTTGTACCAATATTATTCGGTATAGCTAGGGATGTAACGATATATCGAATATCGCGTTAAATAAATGGCTCATTACCGTCGTGAGACTGACAACATCTACCGCGATTTAAAATGTAAATTGCATTTTTTTTTTTTTAAACCTTTATTTAACCAGATGGTCCCATTGAGATCATCAATCTCTTTTTCAAGGGAGACCTGTCCAACATGGCAGCAAGTAGGTTACAACATGAACATAAAACAACAGATAACACAAAAGGACATCGTATTTACAGGGCTAAATGTACATACCTAGAGACCTGGACAAGTACCAACAGTATATTTATATCTCACCCTGTCAATAAACCTCACCTTCTTGGCGAACACGGTATTGTTTTTGAAGTGGTGGAGAGACAATGCACAGTTTTACCCACTGCTGTCACCATGGCCAAAGCATATCTCTCTGGCCCAGCAACATCAGTACCAAGCAAGAGAGTTTTTTCCACAGCAGGGGATATTGTAAACGCCCAAACATCCCAGCTTCTACCTGGAAATGTGGACATGCTCATATTCCTACAAGATAACCTTGATGATGTTGAGTGAGTGAGTTAGAGTTGAGTTACTTGAAAAACTAAAGTGAAACTTGATTTATTCTATTGCAGGGTCTGATTATTATATTGTTGACACTTTAAAATACTACTATCCTACTAAAATGCTGTACAAATCAGATGTATTATTTAATAAAGAAAAATAAATTAAATAAAAAAAAATTCACATTTGTTTTCTTTATTTTTCAATATCGCGATAAATAAATATCGTACCGTGAGTTTTTCGTATCGTTATATCTCTTCGGTTCGGTACACGTGTGATGAAGTCATTTAATTGGACGAGAGGCATACTATGAGAGCTGGTCACAGGGATGCGTTCAAATGTAGTCAGTTCATTTCATTTCAAACCTTTATTTAACCAGATTGGTCCCATTGAGATCATAGATCTCTTTTTCAAGGGAGACCTGCAGTCAGTAATTTGAGGAAATGGCGAACGCAGATAAAGTTGAGCTCGAAAATCCTCCAGCATCATTGAAGTCTCCGGTTTGGGAACATTTTGGTTTCATAGTTACGTACAAGGATGACGGACAAAGACAGGTGGACCGAACCGAAGCTATTTGTCGGCATTGTTCAACTAAAATTGGTTAAGCGGCTGGCAATACATCAAACTTGCACATCACCCGACCGTGAATATCACCGTTACCAAAAGGAAAACAGTTACTGAAGTGCAAACCCAACTCCCACTAGCATTTGAGCCTCCACCACTCGCAACAGGTTCAGACCGAGCCAAAGCTATTACAAACGAATAAATATCCTTATGTTGCCATGTTAGCAAAGCGCTACCTGGCTGTATCTGCTACCTCTGTCCCTAGCGAGAGGGTGTTCTCCACAGCAGGAGACATTGTTTAGTGCCAGCAGATCTGCCCTTTCGGCAAGCAATGTGGACAAGTTAATTTTCTTTAAAAAAAGCATGAAAATACAATGACAAGCAAGTAATAATGTCAAACTGGCTGCTTAGGTACAGTACAGTTAAAATACAGATTATTTCAGTTCATCGAAATGCTGCACCTTAATGTTTATTTTATTATATTTTGTATTTATTTGAGTGAATATTCACAGTTTAATAATAATTAAAAACCCAAAACTAATATTTTATGTTTTGTGAGTAGCCTACTAGTACAGTAAAGTTCAAATACAGATTATTTCAGTTCATCGAAATGTTGCACCTTAATGTCTATTTTATTATATTTTGTATTTATTTGAGTGAATACATTATTCACAGTTTAATAATAATTAAAAACCCCCAACAAATAGTTGATGTTTTGTGATGATTTTTTCTGCTGTACCGAAAACGTACCGAACCGTAACCTAAAAACCGAGGTACGTACCGAACCGAAATGTTTGTGAACCGTTACACCCCTATCACCTACACATCAGTGAAGTTGAGGGTTTTTTCCATGCAAAAAGTTACATTTAGATGTTAACAAGCAATATGACTGTCAGCTTTCGAATTTAATGTATTGAAGGCAAATATATTTGACACATAGTGAGAACTGCTACTATTTATCTCTCAATATTGTCTGTAAAAAACGTGGTAAAAGTTATTATTTCAGTGAGACAACAGAGAAAGCTTCTACAGTTGCACTACGTTTTAATAACAGTTAAATATTATTTTGATAATAACATATATTTCAATGTTTATGAACTTCATACAGTTCATTCATAATCTGATGTCTTTGTAGCTCTGTTGAAATAAAAAAAAAACATTACAATTACAAAATAATTATGTCTACAGCCCAGAGATGGATTACTCGAGTCCTGGACTCGGACTCGAGTCGGACTTGCGCACTGATTGACGCGACTCGGACTTGGACTTGTGAATTCTCGCGCACGATGACTTGGACTCGGACTCGTGATTTTTTTCCCCCACGATGACTCGGACTCGACTTGTACATTGACGCTCCGACTTGGACTCGAGTCAATTTTCTCTGGAGTCTGATGTCCTCTATCCTGGCGTGTGCACCTGCGAGGCGAGTTCACGTACTGGGCCCTGCTATTCCAGTCTAAAGATGTCTAGAGACACACCCCGCATCGTGCTGTATGCTTTCACACATTCTGCTTCCACATTGGAAAAGAGCAGCGCAAAATGCTCGTTATGTGGAAACAATATTGAAGAAGGCTCCGTAACACATTACTCTAAGGATCGAGTTCAGACATATAGGCTGTCTTGAACACTATCATCAGAGTAACGTGATCTAATCAATAAATAAAGATTCAGCCATAACACGAAAGCACATGGCTACTTAACATGCAGAATGATGTCATTTTGCATGCTAAGTAGCCATGTGCTTTCTGGGGCTCAATCTTTATCAGTAAACCAATTTAACCAGTAAAAGTTCCTTCAAAATAAGAGTCCCGATCTTATTACTATCAAAATAAAAGTGCAAAACTAAAACTTTACCATAGGAAAATATTGGCATACAAATATAATCACTTCTCTAAAAGGTAACTCATTTTAAATATAGTTTATTTATATATATAATAATAATATGAATATTAGTAATAAGCTTTATATTTGTACTGCACCTATTACAAGAATTGTAGCCAAACTCGCTTCACAGCAGTTCAATAGATCAATAGACAGATTAGTATAACATGACAGGATAAAAGCAATGTAGAGGAGCAGCTACATTTCAACACATATCCACGAAGATAAATACATGAAGACTTGTGACTCGGACTTGACATGGACTCTTCTTAGGTGACTCGGACTTGGACTCCGACACAGGTAATGATGACTCGGACTTGGACTCGACTACGACTCTCCCTTGGTGACTCGGACATTAAGAGTGGTGACTCGAGAGTGACTTGGACTCATGAATTGGTGACTTGACTACAACACTGCTACAGCCCCTAAACACACCACTTTCATAAATAACACACTTGTTCTGCAATAATGTTTTATTTTTCCTGTAATTTTTGTTAGGAAAGGACATGCCTGAAAGACACGACTCAACATTTTCTCCTTCTCTGAGGGTCAAGAAGAACATCCAAGAGGAACATTAAAAGCTGATGTTATGAGATTTAAGACCAGTACAGGACATTCACTAAGAAACTACACTTTTATCGTGAAAACAAGTCAGCTGATCGAATGCACCTATTTCCACATCGACACTCCATCAGCTGATTATTTCTATTTTGCCTCACTTTATGAGCTTCACATCACTTGTGCCTTGTACCGCAGAGTTTGCAACGTCACAAATAAATGGGGCCAATCTTCAGTCAGATGTGAATGTGTTATCTAACATTTTCAGTAAGAATAATGGACAAAAGGAGTGCACATACAAATACCATTCCATCCATCTTCTCCCGCTTATCCGTGGTCGGGTATTGCAAATACAAATACAATTTATTAAAATGTGAACCAAAAGTTAATCAAAATGTTTTTTAAATAAAAAGCACATATGGACAGAAGGTGTAAACCTATCAAATGTATAAGTAAACACAGTTAGTCAAATAAAGTGACAGACTAGGCCTGTGCAGTTGGCATCAGCTTTGCCCAGCATAGGCTCCTCCATCAGGCCTGGTCCTCCTCGCTGATGAAAGACCCTCAGTCCTCTCTGGGCCAAACAAACAAACAGACAGGACGTCCATCACACGGAGATTTCTCCCTGAAGTCTCTGCAGCTCTCTGGACACCACACTGTTTCAATCCGTCCACACTGAATATGAGAGGGAAAAAAATGAAAATAATAAATGCTTTAGACAATAAGAAACATAAAGTTGACTGTTGAGTTGCTCAGTTTTTTTAGATTGTCAATACTATTACTGTATAACTAATATTTCAGGTTAAGAGGCACATTCAAATAAAGATTGGCCTTTAAATACATTTTGTCTTTGAATTGTTTGTCTAAAGTCAAGGATCTAGAACTGGTACTTGTAGTTTTAATGATACAGTCTGGTTATTATGCTGTTTGGAGGAGGCCTCACAGGTAAGAGCACTAACTAGCAACCATCACATGTACCTTAGCTTGACTTAAATGTATTAAACGTATAATTCAGTGATGGCAAAATATAAATAACTAATGTCATGCAAACATTAATATTTACTTGATTCCAGTGTTGAATTTAGCACAATTGCATACAAACGTTAAGGGATTTTAAGATTCTGAAGTATTATGCTAAAAACTCAATAACTTACATTATTATTTATAGTTTTGCTGAATAGTTTCATGTCCGCTTACCTTAGAAACGTAAAATTTGACGGCAGTGCGCAGATGGGGAGCATGTTAGCTTAGCTTGGTAGCTTCAGCTAGCTCTGGAGCTTCCAGCTCTGTGGCAGCAGGTCCCGCCCCGGCTCCACCTCTTTGCCCTTATTTGGAGCAGGCGGGAGTTGGACTCTGACGTCACTGTCGAGCCGTTAGTGGCCGACTCCACCTACTAAGGGCTTCTCGGCAACTCTGCAGAATCCTATGGGTGACGTACCCTACTGTACGTCCATTTATATATTGTTACGGTGTGTGAAGCAGGCAGGACCCAAATGCAGACATAAACTGAAAAACTCCTTTATTTCAAGGCTAGGCGCAGATAAACAAAGACAAAACAGAACACTCACCGAAGAACTAGTCATGACACAAGACGAACCAACACTGAACACAGGAAGAGAACAGACTAAATACAGGGAGGGGGTAACTAATCACAAGACGAGAAACAGCCGGGCAGGGGAGGAGAAACACAAGGGCCACAGGGTGAACACAATCAGACAACTAAACACACCAGGGAAACTAACGCCAGGAGGAAAAAACACAGGAAGAAGGACCAGACAATATACAAGGAGGAAAATACCCATAACCAGACATACACAACTACAAACGTGACAAACATGAGAATCCTGACATATATACAGTCTATGGTTTAAATCAGCATCCATTTAGCCCTTTGTTTTTTTTGTTTACGGTGTGTTTCTATGCCTTTAATCAGAGTTTATCATTAAACCAACTTTATTTTACCAAGTACATCTGGGTAACAGCCGCTCCACCAGAAACATGTCTAAATGATTTTAGAGATTTTCTTTGACATCTTATTCCTAGTTAGTTTCAACCGTCCATCACCCAATCAATCGTCGTTACACAATCAGATCACCAATCAGCAGTGTGAAAGTGTCTATATGTGTGTGTTTAAAGCTGAGCAGAGTTTAGAGACATTGTGCAGCTTCAGATGACTGTTTCTTAATCACCTGAAATATGACATTTGTAATAAACTTCATGTACGGTTTCTGTTTTAAATGTAATGTAAGGACAACATGGCACTGTTTAGACCATGGTTTAGACTCTGGTTATTCAGAGCAGCCTAGCCGGCAGCTGTGTCTCTACTAAAAAACAATTCACATAAAAGCATTAACAGAATCTGTAGTTATTTTTAGCTCATTTTTACAGCTGACTAAAAATAGGTCAATTAGAGACATTTCCCCGCCTGCATCAGACACACATTATGAGTGCATGTGTTCTACGTTTCTTCTCCTTAATGCTTTCTGTCAGACCATATTCTACTCAATTTACATATTTCAGTCAGTGCGCTATATACATTGTTCACTTACAGCTTACAGCTACAGGTCAGGTTAGCCAGCACTCTTACTGGGTGTGACAGACATCAGGAAGATGTGCAGTGACACCATAGGCTTCTCATTATTAAAGTACTTTTCTTCACTTATTACTTTTATCTATTCATCAATGACCTTTCCTTTTGGCTGTTTGTTGGTCTGAGGATTGAGAATCAGTTTAGTTTCTCTGGTGAGGGGGGGTCAGAGTCTAAATGTCACAGAAAAAAAGGAGACCTCTACAAATTACAACGTAACAGGACCAAACAGGCTTGTGTATGGTAGGCTACTGTGTATTAATATATAAAGTGTTGTATACATTGACTATTTTGTATGCTGTTCAGTCCTGCTAAGGTCTCTTTGTAAGGCAGTGCTGCCCACTGGTGGCTTTAAAGTGGAATCAGTGAAACACATTCCCTTATTCTCATGTGCTCCCTCTTTGTTGTTGAAAGCTCTTATGATATGATTAAAAAAAAACAAATATTAAACCGAAAATACAAGGAAAGAAGATGATATGAATAAGGTAAGACATAGTTTTCACACTTTAGTTGACACATCGTCTTCAAAAACATAGGTTGATATAGTTTGTGCAATAACTGTCAGAAAAAGTCTTGTATCACCTTAGTGAAGAATAAGGATATAAGTAGGCTAATAATGATTGTATAGCCCAGGTGACAAAGTATAACAAAAAGCTCAACATCAAAGGAGGTTTTTTTCCAGTTGAAAATGTGTCTTGGTAGTGGACTTCTCTTATATATTCTGGGAATGTTCAAACCTTCCTCTGGCAACGTTTTCAATAAGAGATCTCAAACTGAGTAAAGAGTCATTT
>JAMFTG010002809.1:0-22500 GCA_023974075.1 Chaenocephalus aceratus
GGAACGCTGTGAACTTTAACCTCACGATGTTCAGATCCATCTTCTTCCCCAAGTCCTTCGCCTCCTTCACCAGGGACACATCCTCACTCTCTGAGGGAGGAAGAGGAGTGTTCAGTTAAGGGTTCGGAAGGAGGAGGAAGAGGAGGAGGAGTGTTTAGTTAAAGGTCACCTCTCATGCAAAATCCTGTTCCTCATGTCTCTTCTACATCAACATGTGTCCCCTCTTCCTCATGTCTCTTCTACATCAACATGTGTCCCCTCTTCTTCATGTCTCTTCTACATCAACATGTGTCCCCTCTTCTTCATGTCTCTTCTACATCAACATGTGTCCCCTCTTCTCCATGTCTCTTCTACATCAACATGTGTCCCCTCTCCTTCATGTCTCTTCTACATCAACATGTGTCCCCTCTTCTTCATGTCTCCTCTACATCAACATGTGTCCCCCTCTTCTTCAGTCTCTTCTACATCAACATGTGTCCCCTCTTCTTCATCAACACGTGGTCCCCTCTTCTTCATGTCTCTTCTACATCAACATGTGTCGCCTCTCCTCATGTCTCTTCTACATCAACATGTGTCCCCTCTTCTTCATGTTTTCTTCTACATCAACACGTGTCCCCTCTTCTTCATGTCTCTTCTACATCAACATGTGTCGCCTCTTCCTCATGTCTCTTCTACATCAAAATGTGTCCCCTCTTCTTCATGTTTCTTCTACATCAACACGTGTCCCCTCTTCTTCATGTCTCTTCTACATCAACATGTGTCCCCTCTCTCCATGTCTCTTCTACATCAACATGTGTCCCCTCTTCTCCATGTCTCTTCTACATCAACATGTGTCCCCTCTTCTTCATGGCTCTTCTACATCAACACGTGTCCCCTCTTCCTCATGTCTCTTCTACATCAACATGTGTCCCCTCTTCCCCATGTCTCTTCTACATCAACACGTGTCCCCTCTTCCCCATGTCTCTTCTACATCAACACGTGTCCCCTCTTCCATTCTCTTCTACATCAACATGTGTCCCCTCTTCTTCATGTCTCTTCTACATCAACACGTGTCCCCTCTTCTTCATGTCTCTTCTACATCAACACGTGTCCCCTCTTCCTCATGTCTCTTCTACATCAACATGTGTCCCCTCTTCTCCATGTCTCTTCTACATCAACATGTGTCCCCTCTTCTTCATGTCTCTTCTACATCAACACGTGTCCCCTCTTCCCCATGTCTCTTCTACATCAACACGTGTCCCCTCTTCTCCATGTCTCTTCTACATCAACATGTGTCCCCTCTTCTTCATGTCTCTTCTACATCAACACGTGTCCCCTCTTCTTCATGTCTCTTCTACATCAACATGTGTCCCCTCTTCCTCATGTCTCTTCTACATCAACATGTGTCCCCTCTTCTCCATGTCTCTTCTACATCAACATGTGTCCCCTCTTCTTCATGTCTCTTCTACATCAACATGTGTCCCCTCTTCTCCATGTCTCTTCTACATCAACATGTGTCCCCTCTTCTTCATGTCTCTTCTACATCAACACGTGTCCCCTCTTCTTCATGTCTCTTCTACATCAACATGTGTCCCCTCTTCCTCATGTCTCTTCTACATCAACACGTGTCCCCTCTTCTTCATGTCTCTTCTACATCAACATGTGTCCCCTCTTCTCCATGTCTCTTCTACATCAAACATGTGTCCCCTCTTCTTCATGTCTCTTCTACATCAACATGTGTCCCCTCTTCTTCATGTCTCTCCTACATCAACATGTGTCCCCTCTTCTTCATGTCTCTTCTACATCAACATGTGTCCCCTCTTCCTCATGTCTCTTCTACATCAACATGTGTCCCCTCTTCTTCATGTCTCTTCTACATCAACATGTGTCCCCTCTTCTCCATGTCTCTTCTACATCAACATGTGTCCCCTCTTCTTTCATGTCTCTTCTACATCAACATGTGTCCCCTCTTCTCCATGTCTCTTCTACATCAACATGTGTCCCCTCTTCTTCATGTCTCTTCTACATCAACATGTGTCCCCTCTTCTCCATGTCTCTTCTACATCAACATGTGTCCCCTCTTCTTCATGTCTCTCCTACATCAACATGTGTCCCCTCTTCTTCATGTCTCTTCTGGCTACACAAGACGAATGAAGAGACATGAAGAATAGGGGACACATGCTGATGTCAGCACAAGGTAACCCCCCCCCCCCCTTATCACCTGAATGTCCTCTGGAGCTCCATTGAGTTCTTTGTAACCAAATGTCTCTCAGAGGGGCGTCTTATTTTCATCTAAAGTAACAGACAGAGAATCAGCACTTTGGAAACAGAGGGGATTATGGGTAATGCTGCAATGATCTGTTTGGTGTTTCAGCCAATCAGAGAGAGGCCTCTGGATATATCTGAGACCTGTGATATACTGATGAAGAGGAGGGTGATGGGGAGCTTTGAGTCTCTTTTTTCGTTTTCCCACAGACTATCCTATGAGTTTGGTTCAGGTGAGTTACCTGTCAGGTGGTAGTGAGAGTTACCTGTCAGGTGGTAGTGAGAGTTACCTGTCAGGTGAGTTACCTGTCAGGTGAGTTACCTGTCAGGTGAGTTACCTGTCAGGTGAGTTACCTGTCAGGTGGTAGTGAGAGTTACCTGTCAGGTGGTAGTGAGAGTTACCTGTCAGGTGAGTTACCTGTCAGGTGAGTTACCTGTCAGGTGAGTTACCTGTCAGGTGGTAGTGAGAGTTACCTGTCAGGTGGTAGTGAGAGTTACCTGTCAGGTGAGTTACCTGTCAGGTGAGTTACCTGTCAGGTGAGTTACCTGTCAGGTGAGTTACCTGTCAGGTGGTAGTGAGAGTTACCTGTCAGGTGGTAGTGAGAGTTACCTGTCAGGTGAGTTACCTGTCAGGTGAGTTACCTGTCAGGTGAGTTACCTGTCAGGTGGTAGTGAGAGTTACCTGTCAGGTGGTAGTGAGAGTTACCTGTCAGGTGAGTTACCTGTCAGGTGAGTTACCTGTCAGGTGTGGTACCTGTCAGGTGGTAGTGTGTGTTACCTGTCAGGTGGTAGTGTGTGTTACCTGTCAGGTGAGTTACCTGTCAGGTGGTAGTGTGTGTTACCTGTCAGGTGTGTTACCTGTCAGGTGGTAGTGTGTGTTACCTGTCAGGTGTGTTACCTGTCAGGTGGTAGTGTGTGTTACCTGTCAGGTGGTAGTGTGTGTTACCTGTCAGGTGAGTTACCTGTCAGGTGGTAGTGTGTGTTACCTGTCAGGTGGTAGTGTGTGTTACCTGTCAGGTGAGTTACCTGTCAGGTGGTAGTGTGTGTTACCTGTCAGGTGTGTTACCTGTCAGGTGGTAGTGAGAGTTACCTGTCAGGTGAGTTACCTGTCAGGTGAGTTACCTGTCAGGTGAGTTACCTGTCAGGTGGTAGTGTGTGTTACCTGTCAGGTGAGTTACCTGTCAGGTGGTAGTGTGTGTTACCTGTCAGGTGTGTTACCTGTCAGGTGGTAGTGAGAGTTACCTGTCAGGTGAGTTACCTGTCAGGTGGTAGTGAGGGCCCTTCTGTCTCTTCCTCTCGTCCCTCAGTCTGCGGTTCAGGACGTCCTCGACTCCCTTCTTGGTCACATGGAGGATCCCCAGGTTACTGAAACTGAAGGTGAGACAACAGGTAAACAGCTGATCATACATGTTTACATGCAGCGATGTGATTGGTTACTCAGTGTAGAGCAGTGTTCTGATTGGTTACTGACGCAGCAGTGAGGTCATTGGGTCCGATGTCCACGCTGCACGTTCCGCTCTCAGTGCAGCAGTTCCTCCCAACCAGACTGTGAGCGTGAACCTGAGGAGGATCGCAGTGAGAGACCAGCTGCACCTCCAGACGAGCAGGACCCACGTAGTTATTGATCTGAATACACAATCAATACTATGTATTACTACTGTTAAAGTACAAATACTACAGAGAGAAAACACGTACATATTACTGCAGTTACAGTACAAATACTACTACATATAACTACAAATCCTGCAGATATATCTCCCTTCAGTTGGATATGTTCTAGAACCTCAACGATAGGATATGTTCTAGAACCTCAACGATAGGATATGTTCTAGAACCTCGACAGTAGGATATGTTCTAGTACCTTGACAGTAGGATATGTTCTAGTACCTTGACAGTAGGGTATGTTCTAGTACCTTGACAGTAGGGTATGTTCTAGTACCTTGACAGTAGGGTATGTTCTAGTACCTTGACAGTAGGGTATGTTCTAGTACCTTGACAGTAGGGTATGTTCTAGTACCTTGACGGTAGGGTATGTGCTAGTACCTTTGACAGTAGGGTATGTTCTAGTACCTTGACAGTGGGGTATGTTCTAGTACCTTGACAGTGGGGTATGTTCTAGTACCTTGACAGTAGGGTATGTGCTAGTACCTTTGACAGTAGGGTATGTTCTAGTACCTTTGACAGTAGGGTATGTTCTAGTACCTTTGACAGTAGGGTATGTTCTAGTACCTTGACGGTAGGGTATGTTCTAGTACCTTGACAGTAGGGTATGTTCTAGTACCTTGACAGTAGGGTATGTGCTAGTACCTTTGACAGTAGGGTATGTTCTAGTACCTTTGACAGTAGGGTATGTTCTAGTACCTTTGACGGTAGGGTATGTTCTAGTACCTTGACAGTGGGGTATGTTCTAGTACCTTGACAGTGGGGTATGTTCTAGTACCTTGACAGTAGGGTATGTTCTAGTACCTTTGACGGTAGGGTATGTTCTAGTACCTTTGACGGTAGGGTATGTTCTAGTACCTTTGACGGTAGGGTATGTTCTAGTACCTTTGACGGTAGGGTATGTTCTAGTACCTTTGACGGTAGGGTATGTTCTAGTACCTTGACAGTAGGGTATGTTCTAGTACCTTGACAGTAGGGTATGTTCTAGTACCTTGACAGTAGGGTATGTTCTAGTACCTTGACAGTAGGGTATGTTCTGCGGTTCTTCTCGCTCGAGGCCCCCGGCAATCCTCCGTGAGACGGACCCTCGCACTCATACCGGAACCTGAAGCCCCTCTGAGGGAAGAGTACAGAAAATAATTAATTTATTACATTATTATTATTACTTTATTTATGGAGTAATTATCAAAATTAAAATGCAAGAAGGGAAATCAAAGATAATAAATTACAAAATAAATAAACTATCAAATTAATCAGGAAAGAACTCTAAAGGTCCCGTGTCATGCTTCTTCGGTTCTGACCCGTCCCCTTGTG
The DNA here is from genome assembly GCA_023974075.1 of Chaenocephalus aceratus. NCBI lineage: Eukaryota > Metazoa > Chordata > Actinopteri > Perciformes > Channichthyidae > Chaenocephalus > Chaenocephalus aceratus. The sequence continues at coordinate 5,221 of JAMFTG010002809.1, forward strand.
TTCTGGTTCTGACCCGTCCCCTTGTGTTCTGGTTCTGACCCGTCCCCTTGTGTTCTGGTTCTGACCCGTCCCCTTGTGTTCTGGTTCTGACCCGTCCCCTTGTGTTCTGGTTCTGACCCGTCCCCTTGTGTTCTGTAGCTTCTGCATGTGAACGCTCTGCAGAGTCTCAAACCCTCAAAGTGCAGCCTGTAGCGAGTAAAGCTCTGACTCAGAGAAGACCTGCTGTGCTGCCCCAGAACGCCTCGTTGGACATTTCCCTTTTTCCATTGTTTCCTTCCGGGGCATATGGACGTAACGAAGTCAACGTCCCCCCAACACGGCCCCCCAACGTCCCCAACACGGCCCCCCAACGTCCCCCCAACACGGCCCCCCAACGTCCCCAACACGGCCCCCCAACGTCCCCCCAACACGGCCCCCCAACGTCCCCCAAACGTCCCCCCAACGTTCCCCCAACACGGCCCCCCAACGTCCCCCCAACACGGCCCCCCAACGTCCCCCCAACACGGCCCCCCAACGTCCCCCAAACGTCCCCCCAACGTTCCCCCAACACGGCCCCCCAACGTCCCCCCAACACGGCCCCCCAACGTCCCCCAACACGGCCCCCAACGTCCCCCAAACGTCCCCCCAACGTTCCCCCAACACGGCCCCCCAACGTCCCCCCAACACGGCCCCCCAACGTTCCCCAACGGCCCCCCAACGTCCCCCCAACACGGCCCCCAGACCCCACGCAGCATTCTCATCTGTTCGTCATCACTGGAGTCACTTCCTGGTTGCTATCAAACGCCATTGTAAAACATAAACTCTGATGTTCAGCTGTAACGGTGGTGGACTCATCAGAACAGAGTGGCTGAGCTGACCAATCAGAGCGCAGTGGGCTCACAGGGAGGGGGGGCTCCAACAAGCCGTGTGGGCCAGAGAGTGAACACACAGACTACACAGAGACGCTGTGAGAAACCAAAGTGAGTTTGGAACTTTGAACGATGTGAATCTATTCTAGTCGACCTCAACGACGGAACTCTGATCAGGAGAAATGGCCGTGGGACCTTTAACGTATTCATCAGCTGCACAGACACTTTGATGCTGGACATTAAAGGAGGTGGTGCATCAAAACATGCATTTAAATATCTCATCTCACCTGTTTGGGCTCCTCGATGATCTGGATGTACGGCCCGTGAGCTGAAACACAATACACTTTATTTAAAGACACCGTTAACTCCCACTGTTTCACAGCTCAGAGGCTTTAAAGCATGTTTCCCCTGTCGCTGCAAGTGCTTCTGGGTAATGTAGTTTTTAACACAAGTAGGAATTTCTCATGTGAACAAATGAATAAGACGTTCCTGGAAAATAAAGGCTTGTGTTTTGGGGGAATCTCCGCTGACTGATTGCGTGAGCGAGGTCTTGATGTGACGGCCTTCCCGTTAGTCGCCTGTTTCCATACATCAGGACGAAAGTCTGAGTTTCACTTTGAGTTTGACTAAAACCCACATATTAGTCATCAGATTATATTCTACATCTCTGTTTCTGCTGTTGGCATTTTTCTGCATTCACAATAAATTAATTAATTAAGCAACAAATGGAAGAAAATAAATAATATATTGTTCATTATTTATCAATAAAATTAAGGTGAAATAAGTGTACCTACATTCCCGTCTCCACACGACGGAATTACTGAAACGACCTCTGATATAAAATAACAGATATAAATATTGTTAGTAATTAATTTGATTTATTTAAAGTGTATTCTTAGGAAAATATTCTTTTTAACTGAATCTTAAATTGTTGTTAAAGTTTAAAATGAATTAGAAAAACTCATCTCAACAGGCACACACACACACACACACACACACACACACACACACACACACACACACACACACACACACACACACACACACACACACACACACACACACACACACACACACACACACACACACACACACACACACACACACACACACACACACACACACACACACACACACACACACACACACACACACACACACACACACACACACACACACACACACACACACACACACACACACAGTGTTACCGGTCTCGGGGATGTACGGCTCGGTCTTGATGTCGACTGGAGGGATGTAGTCGTACGGCATCAGATTCATCTGCAGCTGAAACACAAACAGATCAATAACAAACATATAAACTGGAACCAACGTCAAATTAAATCCACAGTAATAAGCGATGAGTCGTTTCTCACCTCGCTGTCGTACGAGTTGATGAACTGAGCTTCAGACATCCTGCAACAGGTAGAGGTTCATATCGTTCAGTCACATTTATATACCTTCGTTTTCATGTTCTGGACTGTGGGAAACGGTATTTACACACACACACACGCACACGCACACACACACACACATACACACACACGCACACACACACTGTATATATGACCCAAATACGCATATATGTTCATTTAATTCATTTGTTATTTAAAGTTACTTAACTGTATATCATTTTAATTCTTATCTTTAACTTTACTTATCTCTAATCTGTGTGAATCTGTCCTGTTTTTCATTCTCACGCTGCTGCCGTTTAAACATCTGATTTAAGAAAGCTCCATCTCATCTTAGAGGCTTTTACTCTGAAAGGGTTCAGACAGGAAACGCCTCCTCTCTGTCTGACAGAAAAAGTCCCGACAAAATAAATCCAGTGAGTTTCACTTTCACAGAGGTCCTCGAACACAACGCTCTCTTCTCCCCCCCCCTCCCCACTCGGTCACTTCCTGGAAGCCGCTGAGGAAAACCCCCAAAACTCCAGAGCGGAGGGGGCGGGGCTTATGGTGATGATGTCATCGCAACAGCAGAAAACCCCAGTGTAAACATGCAGTGACATGACGGCTGGGTTAGCAACTGAAGTCTCTACTCCTTCACAGATCAATACACATCAAGGGAATTACATAGTGTAGAGACATAATGCAGCAAATATATACTAAATTAAAGTAAATTAATACATATATTTTGATATAAAGATCTATTGATATATGTATTTTTATACTTTGCTATGTTTTATTTTTATTCTGTTGTTTTAATATCTTTAATGTGTAATGACCGGTAATAAGGGGCGGAGCTAAAAGCACAGGATGCAGCCCTTTCAAAATAAAGTTGGCAGTATTTTTGGTGGAATATTTGCACATAGGTTTGCACTAAATACTGAAGAATACAAAAGGACTCTTTAAAGTAGAGACAGTACATACTGATATACACCTGAACATCAGCAGGAGAGGACTCTTTAAAGTGGAGACACTACATACTGATATACACCTGAACATCAGGAGGAGAGGACTCTTTAAAGTAGAGACACTACATACTGATATACACCTGAACATCAGCAGGAGAGGACTCTTTAAAGTAGAGACACTACATACTGATATACACCTGAACATCAGAGGAGAGGACTCTTTAAAGTAGAGACACTACATACTGATATACACCTGAACATCAGCAGGAGAGGACTCTTTAAAGTAGAGACACTACATACTGATATACACCTGAACATCAGCAGGAGAGGACTCTTTAAAGTAGAGACACTGCATACTGATATACACCTGAACATCAGCAGGAGAGGACTCTTTAAAGTAGAGACACTACATACTGATATACACCTGGACATCAGCAGGAGAGGACTCTTTAAAGTAGAGACACTACATACTGATATACACCTGAACATCAGCAGGAGAGGACTCTTTAAAGTAGAGACACTACATACTGATATACACCTGAACATCAGAGGAGAGGACTCTTTAAAGTAGAGACACTACATACTGATATACACCTGAACATCAGCAGGAGAGGACTCTTTAAAGTAGAGACACTACATACTGATATACACCTGAACATCAGAGGAGAGGACTCTTTAAAGTAGAGACACTACATACTGATATACACCTGAACATCAGCAGGAGAGGACTCTTTAAAGTAGAGACACTACACACTGATATACACCTGAACATCAGCAGGAGAGGACTCTTTAAAGTAGAGACACTACATACTGATATACACCTGAACATCAGCAGGAGAGGACTCTTTAAAGTAGAGACACTACATACTGATATACACCTGAACATCAGCAGGAGAGGACTCTTTAAAGTAGAGACACTACATACTGATATACACCTGAACATCAGCAGGAGAGGACTCTTTAAAGTAGAGACACTACATACTGATACACACCTGAACATCAGCAGGAGAGGACTCTTTAAAGTAGAGACACTACATACTGATATACACCTGAACATCAGCAGGAGAGGACTCTTTAAAGTAGAGACACTACATACTGATATACACCTGAACATCAGCAGGAGAGAACTCTTTAAAGTAGAGACACTACATACTGATATACACCTGAACATCAGCAGGAGAGGACTCTTTAAAGTAGAGACACTACATGCTGATATACACCTGAACATCAGCAGGAGAGGACTCTTTAAAGTAGAGACACTACATACTGATATACACCTGAACATCAGCAGGAGAGGACTCTTTAAAGTTGCGACACTACACACTGATATACACCTGAACATCAGCAGGAGAGGACTCTTTAAAGTAGAGACACTACACACTGATATACACCTGAACATCAGCAGGAGAGGACTCTTTAAAGTAGAGACACTACACACTGATATACACCTGAACATCAGCAGGAGAGGACTCTTTAAAGTAGAGACACTACATACTGATATACACCTGAACATCAGCAGGAGAGAACTCTTTAAAGTAGAGACCCTACATACTGATATACACCTGAACATCAGCAGGAGAGGACTCTTTAAAGTAGAGAATACATGCAGTTACCTGATAGCTCCCGCCATCTTCTTCTTCTTCTCTAGTCAGATGTGATGGAGTCATAAAAACCTCAGCGGGTATTTCCACTTCTTCTTCTTCTTCTTCTTCTTCGTCAGTTATTTTGGGACAATCCCTGGATCACCAGACAAACACTTAAAGTCACTTCTGTGTTCAAGCTGCCAGAAACATCTCTGCACACATACCTTCACATCATAATACTTTCTATATGACTTTGATATCCAGTCGCGAGGTCTAAGCATCACCTCTTCTCTGACATCGAGACGAACACTCACAGATATCTCTGTAATCAATTCAAACTGAAAGAAGGAAGACTTGGTTCATGTCTTAGTTATTTCTGACCGATTCATGTTCTGGGTTTAAGAGAGAACAACTCTTACCACGGGAAAGGTGGTCAATTAAGTTAAATTCAGCTTCAAATCCACTTAAATCCCATGTAATAGTGTGTGTGTTCGTCCCGCAGCTTCACACACACATGTTGGCGTCTCTCAGCTCCTTGTGTTCACACAGAAACATCCCAATGAAGGACATATAATGATCACATTCAACTGGAGCTTCATTTGAAGGGTTTACGTCGCATGGGAGTAAAGGGTTAATCCTTCACAAACACTTCTCTCGATTCCTCAACTCTTTATATTCGCAATTAAACTTACTACTGGATTAAAGACGTGGCACGTGTCCTGAATTGACCAATCAGAATCGAGTATTCAACTAACCAAGCAATACATTACATTAACGTTACATATTTACTGTGATGGTGACAGTTAACGCAAACTGACGGGCTGGTTGGTCTTTGCGTGATGACGTCACTGTTCTGAGTTATAAGTTAATTCGAGTTAATATGAAGCTTTTTAATGTAAAGTGAAGTTTAAAGAGGTTTCTACCTGTTTGAGTCTCCGCTGCAGATCCGACTGTCTGAAGGCACTGAGGGAAAGCTGCTGAAACACACCTGCAGCTACTTCCGGTGCCAGCTTTTCAGAGTAAAATCTGTTTATTTCAACCGCTATACATTTTGTCTAATAAAGGTTGTTTTTGTTGTATTTACTTAATGGGTTTACTAATGGCTTAAGATGCTAGTTCAGTGCTAGTTCAGTGCTAGTTCAATGCTAGTTCAGTGGTGTTTTGAACAAACAATACGTTGTGGTGCCGAGGAAAGGGAGTCGGAGTGTTTAGAGTTAACACCCAGAAGGTAATACACGTCTGCTCTGCATGACAACTAACGCTACAGGTGTTCCCCCTAAAGGGTCCGTGTAGCAACACAACAAGCAAGGTGAATTATGGTCCACAATATGGCGTCACCACAACGTTTATATTAAATAAAATAATGTAATGTTCTACAATCAAAAAGCCTATTTTAACCCTATTATGAATATGCTTTAGGCCTATGTGTTATTTTAGATATTTACAGAGGTTTCAAGTGTTTAATTTCAAAGTAATGTTCCTGTCCGCTGCAGCAGTTCTCCGTCAGTAAACACAGACTCTTATTCTGAAGGGAAGCTCTCCGCGCCGGAAGCAGCTCGGCGGTGTTGTCACGGTAACCAGCGGCCTTGCAGTCAGAGCGGAAAGCCCCGAGCTCGAGGGGAATTCCGGAGCCAAACAGCCCGCTGATTGGTGGAGGAGGCAGAAGGTAAGCCCCGCCCACTCAGAGTGCTTTTTTTATTACTTTTATGTTCAATATTTTATGTACGTGTTAAAACAAATATTAAAAACTGAAATGCAGAAATTATGCAACAAAAAGTGTAATTATCAGCAAATGATCTGTTAAATATAAATGAGTTTGAATAAATACCCGGACAATAATACAATATCTGAGCCTGTTTGTTGATAAACTGAATGGTACAATAATTAAATAACCTTTTAAAGTCCTATGTTAATATATATTAGTATAAATGGATGAAATTTGAGGAACATTTTAATATAAATACAGAAAAGAGTCACATTTTATCAATTGGTTAATAAAGATTTTGCCTCAAGACGTAAATGAAGTTTGATAAAGTCTCTGATAATGTTGACTTAGATATGAGCTTATATTACCACGTGTTATAGGGCTATTTAAATAAAAACACTTGAACACCAGATTTATTTTTACACTTTATTTCCGCTGTAACATTTTAACAAAAAAGAAAATTCCCATTTTTACACAGAAACAACAAATAAAGTTTGTTTACCTGAAAACGTAAAGCATTTAAACCCCTGACATTATTCTGTAAGGCTTCAGGCGATCAGAGGCATCCGGTGTTTCTGCGTAGTTCGTTAAGAGATCCACTTAAAGACTCTCTCTCTTTTTGATCCATTTCTATAAAAACCTGTCTGAAAACGAGCTGATCAGATTTTGGCCACTTGATGATGTCATAACGATGTGTTGTCTTGTGTAACCATCAGCCAATCAGCACCAAGATAACCCCCCCCCCCTTATCCCCTGATCTTTGTAGCCAGATGTCTCTCAGAGGGGCGTGGGGGGGGGCTCCTTGCTTTCATCTGAAGTCACAGACAGAGAATCAGCACTTTGGAAACAGGGCTGAAACAGAGGGGATTGTGGGTAATGCTGCAATGATCTGTTTGGTGTTTCAGCCAATCAGAGACAGGCTCTGGATCTATCTGAGCCCTGTGAGATACTGATGAAGAGGAGGAGGATGATGGGGGACCTTTGATGCTCAGAGAGACAGAAGATAGGTGTCAGACCTCTCAGACGGACTTCTCGGGGAACCTGATCCGAAACTAAATGTAAACAACCTGTCCCCCTCGTTATTTATTTTGTGTATTCTAACATCTTGTTTACACGTCTCAACATTTCGTTTCTAATTCTAAAATGTTGACAAATCAAAAACAACATTTTTAAATCTTAAATGGACTTTTAGATTGACGCGTTGCATCATCACGAAACACATCTCCACCCCAGAAGCCCATTGACCTCCGTCTGAGCTCCTCCCTTTCAAACGGCGGTGTGGCTTCTCCCTCCTCGAGTCACCTTGACTCATGACTCTGTTCCTCGTTGTTAACACGACCCTCTGTAATCCGTCCTGAGCGACGTGGAGCCGCCTCTCCGACGACCCAGAAACACTGAAACCCTGAAACCCAGCGGCCGAAGGTTTGAGGACGCCTTTCAGTTCTTCAGATACGCAACCGCTTTAATCAACATATCCCAGCTCTCATGTTATTGTGGTTCTGTGTGTGTGTGTCTGTGTGTGTGTGTCTGTGTGTGTGTGTCTGTGTGTGTGTGTCTGTGTGTGTGTGTTTTTCTGTGTCTGTGTGTGTGTGTGTGTGTGTGTCTGTGTGTGTGTGTAGCTGAGTCCCACCTGGAACACCTTCTCGATGGCGTTCTCGTGTTCTCGGAGCCATTGAAGGAACAACGAAGTAAGGACAGAGGAAAGAGTCGTAATCAAAGTCGCTCGTTTCTTTCCACAGAACGACAGAAGCCGAATGGAATGTGTGTTATGTTCCTCTCATTCCAAGCGACGCTGTTCAAGTTCAAGTTCATGTTTTCAATTTGTGGGATTTGTTTCTCGTCACGTTTAGATTTACACTACAAAAACATTAAAAATAAAAATGTTGAAAGATTTCTTTATTTTTTTAATAAACAAATTTCTTTCCACGGAGGTTAGTATCACTCCCGCGTCCACGGACCCCCGGCCCCGCGTCCACGGACCCCCGGCCCCGCGTCCACGGACCCCCGGCCCCGCGTCCACGGACCCCCGGCGTCCACGGACCCCCGGCCCCGGCGTCCACGGACCCCCGGCCCCGCGTCCACGGACCCCCGGCGTCCACGGACCCCCGGCGTCCACGGACCCCCGGCGTCCACGGACCCCCGGCGTCCACGGACCCCCGGCCCCGCGTCCACGGACCCCCGGCCCCGCGTCCACGGACCCCTGGCCCCGCGTCCACGGACCCCTGGCCCCGCGTCCACGGACCCCTGGCCCCGCGTCCACGCAAAGGGGGAAGGCGAGGCTTGGATCATCTCTCTTTATACTTTGGTTGAGATTTGCATAGAAGAAGAATTAAAGCTGTGAAACCGAAGTTTGTGCAAAAAAACTGTAAACGCTGAGAAATCCTGCAGACAGACAGGTGACTGACAGGTGACAGACAGGTGACAGACAGGTGACAGACAGGTGACAGACAGGTGACAGACAGACAGGTGACAGACAGGTGACAGACAGACAGGTGACAGACAGGTGACAGACAGGTGACTGACAGACAGGTGACAGACAGGTGACAGACAGGTGACAGACAGACAGGTGACAGACAGGTAACAGACAGGTGACAGACAGACAGACAGGTGACAGACATGTGACAGACAGGTGACAGACAGACAGGTGACAGACAGACAGGTGAGAGACAGACAGACAGGTGACTGACAGACAGGTGACAGTCACCTGTCTGTCAGTCACCTGTCTGTCTGTCACCTGTCTGTCTGTCACCTGTCTGTCACCTGTCTCTCACCTGTCTGTCACCTGTCTGTCAGTCACCTGTCTGTCTGTCACCTGTCTGTCTGTCTGTCTGTCACCTGTCTGTCTGTCACCTGTCTGTCTGTCTGTCACATGTCTGTCTGTCAGTCACCTGTCTATCACATGTCTGTCTGTCTGTCAGTCACCTGTCTGTCTGACAGACAGGTGACTGACAGACAGGTGACTGTCACCTGTCTGTCAGTCACCTGTCTGTCTGTCACCTGTCTGTCACCTGTCTGTCTGTTACCTGTCTGTCACCTGTCTGTCTCTCACCTGTCTGTCTGTCACCTGTCTGTCACCTGTCTGTCTCTCACCTGTCTGTCTGTCACCTGTCTGTTACCTGTCTGTCTCTCACCTGTCTCTCACCTGTCTGTCTGTCACCTGTCAGTCACCTGTCTGTCACCTGTCTGTCTGTCACCTGTCTGTCTGACAGACAGGTGACTGACAGACAGGTGGCAGACAGACAGGTAACAGACAGACAGGTGACAGACAGACAGGTGACAGACAGACAGGTAACAGACAGACAGGTGAGAGACAGACAGGTGACAGACAGACATGTGACAGACAGGTGACAGACAGACAGGTGACAGACAGACATGTGACAGACAGGTGACAGACAGACAGGTGAGAGACAGACAGGTAACAGACAGACATGTGACAGACAGGTGACAGACAGACAGGTGAGAGACAGGTGAGAGACAGACAGACAGATGACAGACAGACAGGTGACAGACAGACAGGTGACAGACAGGTGACAGACAGACAGGTGACAGACAGACAGGTGACAGACAGGTGACAGACAGGTGACAGACAGGTGACAGACAGACAGGTGACAGACAGGTGACAGACAGACAGGTGACAGACAGGTGACAGACAGGTGACAGACAGACAGGTGAGAGACAGGTGACAGACAGACAGGTAACAGACAGACAGGTAACAGACAGGTGACAGACAGGTTAGAAAGATTGTAGGAATAGTTTGTGAAAAAGAGTTCTAGAAAATTAAATGTTCTTAGAAAATATCAGATATTTTGTGAAAAAAAATCATAACAATTTCAGAAGAAATCAAATTGGGTAAAACCCCGGAATGTTCTGTGAAATAAATCCCAACAATTTTGAGGGTAAAAATACATATTTGTGATAAAACCCGAAAGAATCTGACTTCAACATGTAACAGACAGGTGTGTGTGTGTGCGCATGTGTGTGCGTGCGTGCGCGTCTCTCTAAGATAAGCTGAGGCCCGCCTGGTTGTACACCTGGAACACCTTCTCGATGGCGTTCACGTACGCTGCCGTCCTCAGATCCAAACCCAGGTTGTATGTGTTGGCCGTCCGCATGATTGCCTGCAGGAGAAGAGACAACAGAAGAAGAGTGAACAGGTGAGCTGATCTCTGCTGCCCTCTGGTGGTCAAACACACCTTCACATGCAGGTAGATAACACCTGTTCACAGCTACAGGTTAGAGATATCAGTGAAACTCTCAGGCTCCTCCTACAATGAAACTCTCAGGCTCCTCCTACAATGAAGCTCTCAGGCTCCTCCTACAATGAAGCATGAAGCTCTCAGGCTCCTCCTACAATGAAACTCTCAGGCTCCTCCTACAATGAAACTCTCAGGCTCCTCCTACAATGAAGCTCTCAGGCTCCTCCTACAATGAAACTCTCAGGCTCCTCCTACAATGAAGCTCTCAGGCTCCTCCTACAATGAAGCTCTCAGGCTCCTCCTACAATGAAGCTCTCAGGCTCCTCCTACAATGAAGCTCTCAGGCTCCTCCTACAATCAGAGAGTCTGAGTAAAAACAGATGAGATCGAGAACGTGCACGAAGAGTCTTGGAATGTGACATATTACAATCAGCAAGTTGCTAACAGATGAACGTTAGGGGGTGTGTGTGTGTGTGTGTGTGTGTGTGTGTGTGAGAGTGTGTGTGAGTGTGTGTGTGTGTGTTACCCTGGCAGAGCGCTCCATGGTGTAGGCGAGACCTGAGTGAACGATGTCTTTCTCCGACGCTCCCTGCAACAACCCAAACATTAACACAGAATCCACCTCGAAGTGTTTCACATTTCTGTCTCAAAATGTCTTTTTTTATTTGTTTAAATAGTCAGATTTTTGTCTGATCAGGTGAACAGGTGATCAGGTGAACAGGTGATCAGGTGATCAGGTGATCAGGTGATCAGGTGAACAGGTGATCAGGTGATCAGGTGATCAGGTGAACAGGTGATCAGGTGATCAGGTGATCAGGTGAACAGGTGATCAGGTGAACAGGTGATCAGGTGATCAGGAGATCAGGTGAACAGGTGAACAGGTGATCAGGTGAACAGGTGATCAGGTGATCAGGTGATCAGGAGATCAGGTGATCAGGTGAACAGGTGATCAGGTGATCAGGTGAACAGGTGATCAGGTGAACAGGTGATCAGGAGATCAGGTGATCAGGTGAACAGGTGATCAGGTGATCAGGTGAACAGGTGATCAGGTGATCAGGAGATCAGGTGAACAGGTGAACAGGTGATCAGGTGATCAGGAGATCAGGTGAACAGGTGATCAGGTGATCAGGTGAACAGGTGATCAGGTGATCAGGTGATCAGGTGATCAGGTGAACAGGTGATCAGGTGAACAGGTGAACAGGTGATCAGGTGAACAGGTGAACTCTGAACTCTGCATTTTGTACTCACAGCGACGCGGGCCTGGAACTCTGAAGTGGGAACGATGGGAATTTCACCGCCGTGTTTCCCAAACTTCCTCTCAAGACTCTCCTGTACCGACACTGTGTGTGGGGGGGGGGGGGGGGGGGGGGGGGGGGGGGAGGACAGGTTAACGAGGAGGACAGGTTAACGAGGAGGACAGGTTAACGAGGGGACAGGTTAACGAGGGGGACAGGTTAACGAGGAGGACAGGTTAACGAGGGGGGGGACAGGTTAACGAGGGGGGGACAGGTTAACGAGGAAGACAGGTTAACGAGGGGGACATGTTAACGAGGGGACAGGTTAACGAGGGGACAGGTTAACGAGGGGGACAGGTTAACGAGGGGGACAGGTTAACGAGGGGGACAGGTTAACGAGGGGACAGGTTAACGAGGGGACAGGTTAACGAGGAAGACAGGTTAACGAGGAGGACAGGTTAACGAGGGGGACAGGTTAACGAGGGGACAGGTTAACGAGGAGACAGGTTAACGAGGGGGACAGGTTAACGAGGGGGACATGTTAACGAGGGGACAGGTTAACGAGGGGACAGGTTAACGAGGGGACAGGTTAACGAGGGGACAGGTTAACGAGGGGACAGGTTAACGAGGAAGACAGGTTAACGAGGAAGACAGGTTAACGAGGGGGACATGTTAACAAGGGGACAGGTTAACGAGGAAGACAGGTTAACGAGGGGACAGGTTAACGAGGGGGGACAGGTTAATAATTATAATAATTCCTTACATTTATTATAGCGCTTTTCCAGATGCTCAAAGCGCTTCACAAATACACATTACACATATCATACATGCAATGGTCACTGTGGACAATACCCACAGGACCAAATCCGGGTGAAGTGTCCCCAAGGACACAACGGCCTGACACAGTGGGGGCGGGAGCGGGTTTCGAACTGGAGTTCCCCAGCACTCCCCCTTAATCTGATAATCAGATGCACAGACCACTGCGCCACCCGTCCCACAACGAGGGGGGGACAGGTTAACGAGGAGGACAGGTTAACGAGGGGACAGATTAACGGGGGGGGGACAGATTATCGAGGAGGACAGGTTAACGAGGAGGACAGGTTAACGAGGGGACAGATTAACGGGGGGGGGGGGGACAGGTTAACGAGGAGGACAGGTTAACAAGGGGGGCGACAGGTTAACGAAGAGGACAGGTTAACGAGGAGAACAGGTTAACGAGGGGGGACAGATTGAGGGGGGACAGATTAACGAGGGGACAAATTAACGAGGGGACAGGTTAACGAGGGGACAGGTTAACGAGGGGGGACAGGTTAACGAGACCTGTGAAGACACCATTGCAGTAGTCCAGTCTACTGAAGATAAAGGCATGGACACGTGTCTCCAGATCCTGCTGTGACATTAGTCTTTTAATCCTAGATATGTTCTTTAGGTGATAGTAGGCTGATTTAGTAACTGTTTTAATGTGACTGTTGAAGCTCAGGTCAGAGTCCATGACTACACCTAGATCTCTGGCTATCTGTTGGTTTGAACATTGCAGACTGAAGCTCAGCGCTAACTTCTATACGTTCTGACTTGGCTCCAAAAACCATGACCTCAGTTTTATCTTTGTTTAATTGGAGAAAGTTCTGACACATCCAGTCATTGATTTGTTCAATGCACTTACTCAGTGTTTGAATTGGAGAATCGTCTCCTGTGTGTGTGTCATCTGCATAGCTATGGTAACTTATTTAGTTTTCTTCATTATCTGAGCCAGTGGTAGCATGTAGACGTTAAAGAGAAGAGGCCCCAGGATGGAGCCTTGAGGAACCCCACATGTCATATTTGTCAACTCAGATGTGTATTTAACTATAGAAACAAAGTTGTTTCTGTCCTTTAAGTAGGATTCAAACCAATTTAGAACTGTTTCCGAAAGTCCCACCCAGTGTTCCAGTCGGTCTAGTAATATGCTGTGGTCAACAGTGTCAAACGCAGCACTGAGATCTAATAATACTAACACTGAAGTTCTGCCACTGTCTGTGTTTAAAGGAATAGTGGAAATCCGCGAATTTTGGGTTTAACTTATGTATTTTTATTAAAAATAAGCATAATAAACCTTTTTTTTTTATTTCATGCGCCTAGTTTAATTTTATTTTCAATTTTACTGCTCCCGACCACGCCCTCTCAATGAAACAAAATACTTCGGGAATCTTCGGGTGATGACGAAAACAAAGGAAGACGGGCACAAACATTGGACGAGGCACGAGTATTTTATTATGTTTTCTGGCTGATTTAATGCATCATTAGCCTGTACCATCGTGTACAACGCCATTTATTGCCTGTCGATTAGGCGACCGGAGGCCTCGTCATCCGATAATCCGGTCCACAGTGTCGAATGTGTACACTACAGTCATCATATAGACATGATAGACTAACAGTACTGTGAGTACAGCCTACACTTGACAGGCAGCCTGGCTAGCCTAGGATTAGGACCATACTACGTCAAAAGACCGATTGGCTCTAGCTGTATATCATGCTAGTATACAATTCATTTAAATGTATTCATGTAATTAATGCCCATAAGGCTGTTACATATACAATAATAAATGTGACAAGATAATTTATGTGAACCTGACCCTGGTATGTTATGAAATGTACCCTACATGCAGTCATCCTCGGGCATAGCCATAGGCCTACAGTGCATGCATGCCAACTTTTGCAATATATAATATAGCGCCTAGCGTGAGCTATGCTTAGGGACCTACCAGTCAAGATTATTTGTGCGTAGGGGTGCATCATCTGGCGCCTGGTCCTGGTCATCCTCGCCATTGCCCATGCCGTGAACTAACTCCATCACCTCGGGCTCGAACTAATAAGGACGTAATGGTCCATCGTCTGGCTCAATATTCTCACCATCGTCGCTTACTGAACCGGATTCAGATTCAGTTCCTAAAACTACATTTTCGCAGGAAAGCCGAGAGGATGTTTCTGACTCGCTATCATCACTGGATACCTCGTACAATCCTTCTTCTTTGTCTGGTATATTTGCCCTTCCACGTTCATTCTGCATGGTTTGTTATCGTTTCGTCTTCCTGAGTTTTCCTCACTTCCGGTTTGGCTGAATCGATCATTTCGTTTCTAAAAAAGTTCGGGGAAGCTGCAATAAAGTGCTTCTAACATGCGTAAGGCAATTATTATATTTTTGTAATCAGGTGTGATTGTTTTGGTACGTAATTATGCTTGTATATAAGTTAAAACGAAATTATTTGGGGTTCAATTTCCACTATCCCTTTAAGTGGATGTCGTTAAAGACCTTTACAAGAGCAGTCTCAGTGCTGTGGTCTGGACGAAAGCCTGACTGGAACACATCGAAACAGATATTTAAATGCAAGAAATTACTCAACTGTTGAAAAACTACTTTTTCAATTATCTTACCTAGAAATGGTAGGTTTGATATGGGCCTGTAATTGTTCATTACTGAAGCATCTAGATTATTCTTTTTTAAGAGCGGTTTAATGACTGCAGTTTTCAGGGCCTGTGGAAAAACACCTGAGTGAAGAGACTTGTTTACGATATGAAGTAGTTCTGAGGCCATGCAACGAAAAACATCTTTGAAACATCCTGTTGGAATAATATCAAGGCAGCAGGAGGAGGACTTCAGAAGTTGAATAATGTCCTCTAGGTTTTTATCATTAATCTGATGGAACTGTGTCATGGTGTCTGAATTGATGTTAAGTGGACACGGAGACAACACATGTGCTGTTCCTGATGCAGAGGCACTGCTTGTCTGATTTTCTGAATTTTGTCAGTGAAAAAGGCAAAGTCATTGCACGCCCTGGTGGATAGAAATTCAGAGGCGACTGACACCGGGGGGTTAGCTAGTCTGTCGACGGTAGCAAACAAGGCACGTGCGTTGTTTTTGTTTTTGGTAATGATGTCAGAGAAGAACGATTGTCGTGCGTTTTTCAATTCCAAATTATAAAGGCCACGTCTCTCTTTATAGATTTCAAAGTGAACCTGGAGATTTGTTTTTCGCCACCTGCGTTCAGCTTTTCGACATTCTCTTTTTTCTGCTCTCACGGTCATGGCCTTTCTCCATGGAGATATTTTCTTCCCAGTCACTTCCTTTACCTTAGTTGGAGCAATGGCATCTATAACATCTTTAATTCTTGAATTAAAATGATCTACTAGCTCATTTACTGAGATGTTAGCAGGGGCAAGTGTGGAAGAAACATCCTGAGTAAACATTTCCCTAGTGTTTTCAGTTAAATATCGCTTTGTGGTTACCTCTTTTTGAACATTGTTGTGAACAGAAATAGAGCTCTCAAAGAACACACAGGAATGGTCAGAGAGCGCAACATCAGTCACCACAACCTCAGAGATATTCAGACCCAGGGGGGGGGGGGGGTGACGGGCGGTGGAGACTCCTCCATGTGTCTCATAGGTCTCCCATAATCAGAACATTCCTCAGGCGGGTGCAGTGATACTTCTTCAGGGTTTTCTGCGCGATGTGTTGTGTCTTTCTCCTGTTTTGATTCCTCTTGCCGCTTGTCCTTGGCAGAGGGAACAGATTGATGACGCAGGCAGTTGAAAGCCAGGTGTTCAGTGCAGACAGTCTGCTGAATCTCTCCACTCCTCTTCTGACGGGCGGTAGAGGGCCACTGATGAACACCTCTGCATTTAGAGAGCTGGCCGTTTCCAACAGACATGTAAAGTCTTCTTTCAGCACTTCTGACTCTTGTTTCTCAACATCATCTGTTCCAATGTGCAGAACCACATTCTTCACAGTCGGATGTTCAGCCCCAATATGCAGGATCTTCTCAGCCAAGTCAGAGACCACATCCTTGGGAGTACTTTGGTGTTGTTCTTACTCCACAGACCTTTTACATCTCTTACAGCAGAGTCACCCACAATCAGAGTTTCAGGCCCAGTCGTTAGCTTTCCCTCTAGCCTCTTACTTTTGGAGTAGCTATTGGTCCTTACCCTGCCGTGTGAAGAGGACGGGTTATCCAGGTCATCAGAAAGAGATCTCCGGCTCTCGGTCAGCGGAGCGTATCTGTTCTGGATTGGCACACTTGGTGGTTTAGGAGGATTGTTTGGAGCTCTCCCTTTAGCAACTGTCAACGGCTGTTTAGGGGTTGAAGAGGCGCTCTTCCTGGGTGATAACAACGCAGGCCAGCCGGTCGCATCACAGATTTCAGAGCGCTGGGCTCTGCCTGTTATCCGTCCTCCCAAATCCCATGGAAATGATTTACACTTACGGCCCGTCTACACTACAGCGTCGACAGCGTCGAAAACTCCAATCTGCCCATTCACTTTCAATGGGGTGACGTCACGTTGCCTCGCTTTTTCGCAGAACTGAATTGTGGGTAGCAGAGCAG
>JAMFTG010002810.1:0-5000 GCA_023974075.1 Chaenocephalus aceratus
AATGCAGGGTACACATGGCTGCATTACCCAGCAATTAGTGTGTGAAAGATGGGTAAGTGTGATGTGAATTTAAGCAAGAATATGGCCATTTCATCCACCCCCATTAAAAATGCATGAAATGTACAGGAATCTGTCCATTTCAATCACATTTGATGACCGGTCCAGGGTGGACTATGTTACCCAGGAATTAGTGTCTTAAGCTGGGTAAGATTACTTTAAATGCAGGGTACACATGGCTGCATTACCCAGCAATTAGTGTGTGAAAGATGGGTAAGTTTGAATGTGAATTTAAGCAAGATATGGCCATTTCATCCACCCCATTAAAAATGCATGAAATGTACAGGAATCTGTCCATTTCAATCACATTTGATGACCGGTCCAGGGTGACTATGTTACCCAGGAATTAGTGTCTTAAAGCTGGGTAAGATTACTTTAAATGCAGGGTACACATGGCTGCATTACCCAGCAATTAGTGTGTGAAAGATGGGTAAGTGTGATGTGAATTTAAGCAAGATATGGCCATTTCATCCACCCCATTAAAAATGCATGAAATGTACAGGAATCTGTCCATTTCAATCACATTTGATGACCGGTCCAGGGTGACTATGTTACCCAGGAATTAGTGTCTTAAAGCTGGGTAAGATTACTTTAAATGCAGGGTACACATGGCTGCATTACCCAGCAATTAGTGTGTGAAAGATGGGTAAGTTTGATGTGAATTTAAGCAAGATATGGCCATTTCATCCACCCCATTAAAAATGCATGAAATGTACAGGAATCTGTCCATTTCAATCACATTTGATGACCGGTCCAGGGTGACTGTGTTACCCAGGAATTAGTGTCTTAAAGCTGGGTAAGATTACTTTAAATGCAGGGTACACATGGCTGCATTACCCAGCAATTAGTGTGTGAAAGATGGGTAAGTGTGATGTGAATTTAAGCAAGATATGGCCATTTCATCCACCCCATTAAAAATGCATGAAATGTACAGGAATCTGTCCATTTCAATCACATTGATGACCGGTCCAGGGTGACTGTGTTACCCAGGAATTAGTGTCTTAAAGCTGGGTAAGATTACTTTAAATACAGGGTACACATGGCTGCATTACCCAGCAATTAGTGTGTGAAAGATGGGTAAGTGTGATGTGAATTTAAGCAAGATATGGCCATTTCATCCACCCCATTAAAAATGCATGAAATGTACAGGAATCTGTCCATTTCAATCACATTTGATGACCGGTCCAGGGTGACTATGTTACCCAGGAATTAGTGTCTTAAAGCTGGGTAAGATTACTTTAAATGCAGGGTACACATGGCTGCATTACCCAGCAATTAGTGTGTGAAAGATGGGTAAGTTTGATGTGAATTTAAGCAAGATATGGCCATTTCATCCACCCCATTAAAAATGCATGAAATGTACAGGAATCTGTCCATTTCAATCACATTTGATGGACCGGTCCAGGGTGACTGTGTTACCCAGGAATTAGTGTCTTAAAGCTGGGTAAGATTACTTTAAATGCAGGGTACACATGGCTGCATTACCCAGCAATTAGTGTGTGAAAGATGGGTAAGTGTGATGTGAATTTAAGTAAGATATGGCCATTTCATCCACTCCATTAAAAATGCATGAAATGTACAGGAATCTGTCCATTTCAATCACATTTGATGACCGGTCCAGGGTGACTGTGTTACCCAGGAATTAGTGTCTTAAAGCTGGGTAAGATTACTTTAAATGCAGGGTACACATGGCTGCATTACCCAGCAATTAGTGTGTGAAAGATGGGTAAGTTTGCTGTGAATTTAAGGGAGATATGGCCATTTCATCCACACCTCACGACTCCCATCAAAAGTGATTGAAATGTACAGGAATCTGTACATTTCATCCACATTTGACGACC
The DNA here is from genome assembly GCA_023974075.1 of Chaenocephalus aceratus. Lineage (NCBI taxonomy): Eukaryota > Metazoa > Chordata > Actinopteri > Perciformes > Channichthyidae > Chaenocephalus > Chaenocephalus aceratus. The sequence continues at coordinate 1,899 of JAMFTG010002810.1, forward strand.
CGAGCAGGGTGACTTTGTTACCCAGGAATAAGTGTCTGAAAGTCGGGGAAGATTACTTTAAACACAGGGTACACATGGCTGTATTACCCAGCAATTAGTGTGTGTGAAAGATGGGTACGTTTGCTGTGAATTTAAGGGAGATATGGCCCTTTCAAACAGGGAGATGTACACGGCTTTATTACCCCGGATTTAGTGTCTGAAAGTCGGGGAAGATTACTTTAAACACAGGGTACACATGGCTGTATTACCCATTAATTAGTGTGTGAAAGCTGGGTAACTTTGATGGGAATTTAAGGGAGATATGGCCATTTCATCCACACCTCACGACTCCCATCAAAAGTGATTGAAATGTACAGGAATCTGTACATTTCATCCACATTTGACGACCCGAGCAGGGTGACTTTGTTACCCAGGAATAAGTGTATGAAAGTCGGGGAAGATTACTTTAAACACAGGGTACACATGGCTGTATTACCCAGCAATTAGTGTGTGTGAAAGATGGGTACGTTTGCTGTGAATTTAAGGGAGATATGGCCCTTTCAAACAGGGAGATGTACACGGCTTTATTACCCCGGATTTAGTGTCTGAAAGTCGGGGAAGATTACTTTAAACACAGGGTACACATGGCTGTATTACCCATTAATTAGTGTGTGAAAGCTGGGTAACTTTGATGGGAATTTAAGGGAGATATGGCCCTTTCAAGAACGATTTGAAACCGTTTGAAATGACTGGCGGGTGCTGATGGAAAGCAGGCGGAAATACATTGATTGTTTACCCATGAAAAGGTGTTTAAAAGGCGGGTAAAGTGTCCCTGCAGCTCCTCCATGACGGTAATAATGATTAGAAATCATTTACAGGGAAGAAAGCTGTTTTTAAAAGTGAAAAAACGATTTGAAACCGTTTGAAATGACTGGCGGGTGCTGATGGAAAGCAGGCGGAAATACATTGATTGTTTACCCATGAAAAGGTGTTTAAAAGGCGGGTAAAGTGTCCCTGCAGCTCCTCCATGACGGTAATAATGATTAGAAATCATTTACAGGGCAGAAAGCTGTTTTTAAAAGTGAAAAAACGATTTGAAACCGTTTGAAATGACTGGCGGGTGCTGATGGAAAGCAGGCGGAAATACATTGATTATTTACCCAGCAAAAGGTGTTTAAAAGGCGGGTAAAGTGTTACTGCAGCCCCTAAGTGCCTGATTGTTTCAGAGACCCATAGCCGTGACACAGTGAACCATTTACATCCAAAAGTATCCATTTAAAAGTCATTTTTGTAGGGGGAAAAGGGTGCAGAGAGAAGCCTGAAAATGCCTCTCCAGGACCCCGGAGAGCTCGCAGGTGCTGGAGAGGGGGAGACAGGCTCACAGGCAGGCCCGGGGACCCCTGCAGAACCCACAGCTGCTGGGTATCGACAAGGCGGTTTGGCAGTCCGCCTTTCAGCACCCAAACTCGGCCCTGAGACAGCCAGTCAGCCCCCCTCAGCTACTAGGAGCCGATATCCCTCCAAACTCTTTGCTTACGGCCATACCACTCTGAGCACGCCCGATCTCGTCCGATCTCGGAAGCTAAGCAGAGTCGGGCCGGGTCAGTACTTGGATGGGAGACCGCCTGGGAATACCCGGTGCTGTAAGCTTTTTGTTGTTAAATACAGGCACATCCGTGGTGATAAGACAATATTTATAACCGAAAATAGCATGCTACACGTGGGTAGATTAGTTGCAAAGGTCGGGTGGTCTGTTTTAAGTCAGTTTGAAATTAAAATGGGTCATTCAGAAACTGCTATGTCTGAATAAATAGCACTTTCTGAACACATGTCAAACAGACATTCCTATTAAAAGTTATCAATTAGTAGCACGATCGGACACGAGCACTCTGTTTATTTCACACTGCAAGGAGACCGAGCTTGAAAAGCACCTCTCTGTGGCCGCTCCAAGACCCCCAAAACACGGACTAAGGAGCTCCAGGATCCCTCCCTGCCTTGAGCAAACAGGCTAGTTCACACTTCCATTACGTACACCGACAAAGCCACCTCTTCGGGGCCGCTCCAAGACCCCCAAAACACGGACGCAGCAGCCCCAGCATCTCTCCCTGACATGAGCAAACAGGTTATTTCAGACTTCCATGAAATACACCGGGGGAAAGGACCTCTCTGTGGCCGCTCCAAGACCCCCAAAACACGGACTAAGGAGCTCCAGTATCTCTCCCTGACATGCGTACTTCCAGAACCTCGCACACCTTGGGTCCCCGGGCCCCCGAACTTAAGCACTCCCCCACGGACTAAACCAAGATGATCACACCCTCAAGAATCTCGTGCCCCTGGGAATCTTAAAGGGGGGGTGTATTTTGCGGTGCTTTACCGTCCGCCCATGGGCACCCATAGTCGGCCTTCTTGACAGCAGCACCACCCACCCTTCAGTGGAGGATTTCTCTCGTGCCCCTGGCAACACTTAAAGGGGTCTACTTTGCGGTGCTTTACCGTCCGCCCATGGGCACCCATAGTCGGCCTTCTTGACAGCAGCACCACCCACCCTTCAGTGGAGGATTTCTCTCGTGCCCCTGGCAACACTTAAAGGGGGTCTACTTTGCGGTGCTTTACCGTCTGCCCATGGGCACCCATAGTCGGCCTTCTTGACAGCAGCACCACCCACCCTTCAGTGGAGGATTCTCTCGTGCCCCTGGCAACACTTAAAGGGGGTCTACTTTGCGGTGCTTTACCGTCCGCCCATGGGCACCCATAGTCGGCCTTCTTGACAGCAGCACCACCCACCCTTCAGTGGAGGATTTCTCTCGTGCCCCTGGCAACACTTAAAGGGGGTCTACTTTGCGGTGCTTTACCGTCCGCCCATGGGCACCCATAGTCGGCCTTCTTGACAGCAGCACCACCCACCCTTCAGTGGAGGATTTCTCTCGTGCCCCTGGCAACACTTAAAGGGGGTCTACTTTGCGGTGCTTTACCGTCCCGTCCGCCCATGGGCACCCATAGTCGGCCTTCTTGACAGCAGCACCACCCACCCTTCAGTGGAGGATTTCTCTCGTGCCCCTGGCAACACTTAAAGGGGGTCTACTTTGCGGTGCTTTACCGTCCGCCCATGGGCACCCATAGTCG
>JAMFTG010002810.1:15000-20000 GCA_023974075.1 Chaenocephalus aceratus
AGTCGGAAAAAGTATAAGTTAACTTTTTGGAAGAACCATAGAAAAGGGTGAAAATGGATAAAATGTATCCCAAAATAGTGTTCCATAAGGCGGGTAGAGTCCCCTGACAACTCCCCTACCTTCCTCCAGAGTCGGAAAAAGTCTAAGTTAACTTTTTGGAAGAACCATAAAAAGGGGTGAAAATGGATAAAATGTATCCCAAAATAGTGCCTCTTGAGGCGGGTAGAGTCCCCTGACAACTCCCCTTGACTTCCTCCAGAGACCAGTTTGAAAACTTAAAGTTTTGTGAGAACCATGATTGGGGGTCCTCCTGGCAACAATTTCATCCGATCCAAAGTGCTCCTGAGGCGGATACATTCCTCCATGATTTCCCCATCATGTGAAAATAGCTCGTTTTTTTCTAAGTGCTCTCAAAAACCGGGTTTCCGATTTCGTGCAGATGGTAGCTTGGAAAAGATGAATGAATTTTTTGGACGGAGGAGGGGAGCTCTGGTTTCCCCTCTCCGTTGTAAATTGCAACGGGGGAGTGGAAAAGTCTCCGGGGCTTCGTCCCGAAGCGCCGAAGACTTGACCCCCTCCCCCGTTGGCACTTAGTCGTTTTTCCAGAATTTTCAAAAACTTCATTTTTGATTATTTTAACATATAATTGACCGTTTTATTTACTTTTTTTTGCTTTCCACGGGTGGGGACGCATGGCAGGCCGCCTATGAGCTTCCAAATTCGGCCTGGAACCTCCGGGAATTATGGGTTAAGCTCCATATACTGACGACTCCCATTAAAAATGCATGAAATGTACAGGAATCTGTCCATTTCAATCACATTTGATGACCGGTCCAGGGTGACTTTGTTACCCAGGAATTAGTGTCTGAAAGCTGGGTAAGATTACTTTAAATGCAGGGTACACATGGCTGCATTACCCAGCAATTAGTGTGTGAAAGCTGGGTAAGTTTGATGTGAATTTAAGCAAGATATGGCCATTTCATCCACCCCATTAAAAATGCATGAAATGTACAGGAATCTGTCCATTTCAATCACATTTGATGACCGGTCCAGGGTGACTTTGTTACCCAGGAATTAGTGTCTGAAAGCTGGGTAAGATTACTTTAAATGCAGGGTACACATGGCTGCATTACCCAGCAATTAGTGTGTGAAAGATGGGTAAGTTTGATGTGAATTTAAGCAAGATATGGCCATTTCATCCACCCCATTAAAAATGCATGAAATGTACAGGAATCTGTCCATTTCAATCACATTTGATGACCGGTCCAGGGTGACTATGTTACCCAGGAATTAGTGTCTTAAAGCTGGGTAAGATTACTTTAAATGCAGGGTACACATGGCTGCATTACCCAGCAATTAGTGTGTGAAAGATGGGTAAGTTTGATGTGAATTTAAGCAAGATATGGCCATTTCATCCACCCCATTAAAAATGCATGAAATGTACAGGAATCTGTCCATTTCAATCACATTTGATGACCGGTCCAGGGTGACTATGTTACCCAGGAATTAGTGTCTTAAAGCTGGGTAAGATTACTTTAAATGCAGGGTACACATGGCTGCATTACCCAGCAATTAGTGTGTGAAAGATGGCTAAGTGTGATGTGAATTTAAGTAAGATATGGCCATTTCATCCACCCCATTAAAAATGCATGAAATGTACAGGAATCTGTCCATTTCAATCACATTTGATGACCGGTCCAGGGTGACTATGTTACCCAGGAATTAGTGTATTAAAGCTGGGTAAGATTACTTTAAATGCAGGGTACACATGGCTGCATTACCCAGCAATTAGTGTGTGAAAGATGGGTAAGTTTGATGTGAATTTAAGCAAGATATGGCCATTTCATCCACCCCATTAAAAATGCATGAAATGTACAGGAATCTGTCCATTTCAATCACATTTGATGACCGGTCCAGGGTGACTATGTTACCCAGGAATTAGTGTCTTAAAGCTGGGTAAGATTACTTTAAATGCAGGGTACACATGGCTGCATTACCCAGCAATTAGTGTGTGAAAGATGGGTAAGTTTGATGTGAATTTAAGCAAGATATGGCCATTTCATCCACCCCATTAAAAATGCATGAAATGTACAGGAATCTGTCCATTTCAATCACATTTGATGACCGGTCCAGGGTGACTATGTTACCCAGGAATTAGTGTCTTAAAGCTGGGTAAGATTACTTTAAATGCAGGGTACACATGGCTGCATTACCCAGCAATTAGTGTGTGAAAGATGGGTAAGTTTGATGTGAATTTAAGCAAGATATGGCCATTTCATCCACCCCATTAAAAATGCATGAAATGTACAGGAATCTGTCCATTTCAATCACATTTGATGACCGGTCCAGGGTGACTTTGTTACCCAGGAATTAGTGTCTTAAAGCTGGGTAAGATTACTTTAAATGCAGGGTACACATGGCTGCATTACCCAGCAATTAGTGTGTGAAAGATGGGTAAGTGTGATGTGAATTTAAGCAAGATATGGCCATTTCATCCACCCCATTAAAAATGCATGAAATGTACAGGAATCTGTCCATTTCAATCACATTTGATGACCGGTCCAGGGTGACTATGTTACCCAGGAATTAGTGTATTAAAGCTGGGTAAGATTACTTTAAATGCAGGGTACACATGGCTGCATTACCCAGCAATTAGTGTGTGAAAGATGGGTAAGTTTGATGTGAATTTAAGCAAGATATGGCCATTTCATCCACCCCATTAAAAATGCATGAAATGTACAGGAATCTGTCCATTTCAATCACATTTGATGACCGGTCCAGGGTGACTATGTTACCCAGGAATTAGTGTCTTAAAGCTGGGTAAGATTACTTTAAATGCAGGGTACACATGGCTGCATTACCCAGCAATTAGTGTGTGAAAGATGGGTAAGTTTGATGTGAATTTAAGCAAGATATGGCCATTTCATCCACCCCATTAAAAATGCATGAAATGTACAGGAATCTGTCCATTTCAATCACATTTGATGACCGGTCCAGGGTGACTATGTTACCCAGGAATTAGTGTCTTAAAGCTGGGTAAGATTACTTTAAATGCAGGGTACACATGGCTGCATTACCCAGCAATTAGTGTGTGAAAGATGGGTAAGTTTGATGTGAATTTAAGCAAGATATGGCCATTTCATCCACCCCATTAAAAATGCATGAAATGTACAGGAATCTGTCCATTTCAATCACATTTGATGACCGGTCCAGGGTGACTATGTTACCCAGGAATTAGTGTCTTAAAGCTGGGTAAGATTACTTTAAATGCAGGGTGCACATGGCTGCATTACCCAGCAATTAGGGTGTGAAAGATGGGTAAGTTTGCTGTGAATTTAAGGGAGATATGGCCATTTCATCCACACCTCACGACTCCCATCAAAAGTGATTGAAATGTACAGGAATCTGTACATTTCATCCACATTTGACGACCCGAGCAGGGTGACTTTGTTACCCAGGAATAAGTGTATGAAAGTCGGGGAAGATTACTTTAAACACAGGGTACACATGGCTGTATTACCCAGCAATTAGTGTGTGTGAAAGATGGGTACGTTTGCTGTGAATTTAAGGGAGATATGGCCCTTTCAAACAGGGAGATGTACACGGCTTTATTACCCCGGATTTAGTGTCTGAAAGTCGGGGAAGATTACTTTAAACACAGGGTACACATGGCTGTATTACCCATTAATTAGTGTGTGAAAGCTGGGTAACTTTGATGGGAATTTAAGGGAGATATGGCCATTTCATCCACACCTCACGACTCCCATCAAAAGTGATTGAAATGTACAGGAATCTGTACATTTCATCCACATTTGACGACCCGAGCAGGGTGACTTTGTTACCCAGGAATAAGTGTATGAAAGTCGGGGAAGATTACTTTAAACACAGGGTACACATGGCTGTATTACCCAGCAATTAGTGTGTGTGAAAGATGGGTACGTTTGCTGTGAATTTAAGGGAGATATGGCCCTTTCAAACAGGGAGATGTACACGGCTTTATTACCCCGGATTTAGTGTCTGAAAGTCGGGGAAGATTACTTTAAACACAGGGTACACATGGCTGTATTACCCATTAATTAGTGTGTGAAAGCTGGGTAACTTTGATGGGAATTTAAGGGAGATATGGCCCTTTCAAGAACGATTTGAAACCGTTTGAAATGACTGGCGGGTGCTGATGGAAAGCAGGCGGAAATACATTGATTGTTTACCCATGAAAAGGTGTTTAAAAGGCGGGTAAAGTGTCCCTGCAGCTCCTCCATGACGGTAATAATGATTAGAAATCATTTACAGGGAAGAAAGCTGTTTTTAAAAGTGAAAAAACGATTTGAAACCGTTTGAAATGACTGGCGGGTGCTGATGGAAAGCAGGCGGAAATACATTGATTGTTTACCCATGAAAAGGTGTTTAAAAGGCGGGTAAAGTGTCCCTGCAGCTCCTCCATGACGGTAATAATGATTAGAAATCATTTACAGGGCAGAAAGCTGTTTTTAAAAGTGAAAAAACGATTTGAAACCGTTTGAAATGACTGGCGGGTGCTGATGGAAAGCAGGCGGAAATACATTGATTATTTACCCAGCAAAAGGTGTTTAAAAGGCGGGTAAAGTGTTACTGCAGCCCCTAAGTGCCTGATTGTTTCAGAGACCCATAGCCGTGACACAGTGAACCATTTACATCCAAAAGTATCCATTTAAAAGTCATTTTTGTAGGGGGAAAAGGGTGCAGAGAGAAGCCTGAAAATGCCTCTCCAGGACCCCGGAGAGCTCGCAGGTGCTGGAGAGGGGGAGACAGGCTCACAGGCAGGCCCGGGGACCCCTGCAGAACCCACAGCTGCTGGGTATCGACAAGGCGGTTTGGCAGTCCGCCTTTCAGCACCCAAACTCGGCCCTGAGACAGCCAGTCAGCCCCCCTCAGCTACTAGGAGCCGATATCCCTCCAAACTCTTTGCTTACGGCCATACCACTCTGAGCACGCCCGATCTCGTCCGATCTCGGAAGCTAAGC
>JAMFTG010002811.1:0-22730 GCA_023974075.1 Chaenocephalus aceratus
AACAAGACCACATCATGTGACCTCAGACAGTAGCTGCTTGCAACTCTCTGTGTTATCAGAGAGCAGATATAATACGGGAGTTTACCCAACAAAGCTTTATAGATAAACGTGTACCAGTGACTGAGCCTCCGTACAGAGAGTGATGGTAAACCTGCCTTGGTATACAGTGTACAGTGATGAGTCAGCGCTTTACAATTTGTGACAAATCTCAGAGCACTGTGATACGCAGCATCCAATTTGCTCAGGTAATTGGCCGGTGCATTCATATACAACAAATCACCATAGTCCAGCACAGGTCAAAGGTCACAGAGCCTTTTCCTGGCCTCAAGTGAGAAACAGGACTTGTTTCTGAAAAAGAACCCTAGCCTAACCCTCAGTTTTTTAAGCAGATTATTGACATGAAGTTTAAAAGAGAGACAATCATCAAGCCAGATACCCAGGTATTTATAACGGGCAACAACTTCAAGTTTTGTTCCTTGCGTAGTTACAATATCTAAAACAGGCTCTGGTGTCTTTTAGCTTTAGAAAGAGCGTTACCTTGGTTTGATCCACATTTAGAAGAAGCTTTAGTTCAGAGAGCTGAGTCTGAGTAGTGTTAGAAAACAGCCTGTAATTTAACACCAGCTCCTGAATGAGGGACCTGCACAGTACATCACAGTATCATCCGCCTAAAAATGTAAAGTAGCTTCATCCACATGTTCACCTACGCTGTTAATATATATGGAGAATAAAAGTGGTCCTAAAACAGAACCTTGAGGAACACCATTAGAAATGTTTAACCACTCAGAAGACAGTCCATCAAAGTGAACACATGGGACCTTTCAGAGAGGTAGTTCACAAACCACCCACTGCAAGGCTGGACATGCCTCTACTGAGTAGCCTCTGCTTTAAGATGAGATGATCAATGGTGTCAAATGCTTTGGAAAGGTCAATAAACAGAGCTGCACAACTCTGCTTATTATCTAAAATAGTAGTAATGTCATTCACCACTTTCATTGTGGCAGTGATGGTGCTGTGTTTCTTTCTGAAGCCTGACTGATGCTTAGACAGGATGTCATTTATACATAAAAACTCCTTTACCTGTTCACTCACTAAGCGTTCGAGCACCTTCGCCAGAACTGACAATTTAGAGATTGGCCTATAGTTATTTAAAATAGTTGCCTCCCCTCCTTTCAGTAAAGGCAAGACATAAGCAGACTTGCATACTTTTGGAATTGTGTTCGAGCTGAGGGAGAGGTTAAAAAGAGAAGTGAGAGGTGGAGCAATAACAGCTGCAGCTATCTTTAAAAAGAAAGGTTCTACGTTGTCCGGGCCAGCCGGTTTCCTAGGATCTAACTTGGATAATGCTTCATGAACAATACCAATAGTTAAAGGAGTAAAACTGAAAGGGTTTCACCAGTGGAAATCGATTTTATGGCTTTCCAAAATGTCCTAGGGTTATTCAGGTTTTCTGTGGTAACCGACAAATAGTACTTTGATTTAGCACTTTTTATTTGAGATGTGAAGCTATTTCTTAGCTGCCTAAAACGTAGCCATTCTACCTCTGAGCCTGATTGCCAAGCCTTAGCCCAAGCATTATTTCTCTCATGAAGGAGACTGGACAGCTCAGCAGAAAACCAGGGATGGTTTCGTCCCTTCACTCTAAATTTACGCAGAGGTGCATGTCTATCTATAATTTTCATAAAACCAAGATAAAAATAAGACCATGCAGTTTCTACATCAGCACACAGATTGATTCTACCCCAATCAAAATCAAACAGATCATGCACAAAACCCTGCTCCACAAAGTGTTTTTTGTCTCTCTTTGTGATACGTGGTTTAACCTTTTGGACCTTAGTGTCCCTAATTGTGGCTACAACACAGTGGTCACTCACATCATTAGCAAATACTCCCACAGATGAGTATTTATGTGGAACATTTGTTAAAATTAGATCAATTAAGGAGGATTTATTTGGGGACTTAATATTTGGGCGAGTAGGACTGTCTATAATCTGGGTAAAATTCAAAGAGGTACACAGGTTTTTAAAATCCTCTGACACAGAAGTTAACCAGTCCCAATTAAAATCACCAAGCAGCACTATTTCCTCGTAGGAAAGTTGTGATAATAGTTTTGCCAAAGACGATAAAGAGTCCTTGACAGCCGAAGGTGCCCTGTAGCAGCCCACCACCATGAGCTGTTGACCCTTTGTTACCTCAATATTCACGGCTAACAATTCTAGCTGTTTACTAACAGATTTGGAAACCATATTAGTTACACAAAACTTATTTTTCACATAAATGGCAACGCCACCACCTTTTTTAGGCCGGTCAGTACGATATACACTGTAACCATTTATGTAAATGTCAGAGGCCAAAATGGATTTATCTAGCCACGTTTCTGATAAGACAATGACATCAGCATCAGTCGAACTCGCCCAGATACGGACAAAATCTAATTTAGGTAACAGACTACGCACATTTAAATGAATTAAACCTAGCCCAGATCTAGATATAAAATCAGCAGGAGTAGCTATTTGACTAATACTTCTAGGTGGACCTGGATTTGGCTGTACATTTCCTGATAGTAACAACAATAAAAATACCAGGCACCTTTTCCTCTTAATCAACACACATACATTGTCAGCTGTTCTAGAGTCACCAGCAAACTTCGCGAAAGTGAGATTAGAGTTTAAAAAACAATTCTGAAGGACCATCATGGCAGGCATGTGAGAAAGACAAACATTTTCCGAAATGAATGTCCGCGACAGTGCAACCAGCAATTGTTTGTGCAACACCTCCGAAACTGTACAGGGGATGTCCACTGCGGGCGGCAGAACATACCCGAATCCAGTAGATTGTTCAGGACGACTAGCGATCTTCTCCTTGTCCAGCACAGCCAAGAAAAGGCACAGCAGAAACACGACACCCGCCATTCTCCCAGTCCAGCACAACAGTATCCACGCTGTTCCCGGAGCAAGGTGGAGCAGGCCTCAGCTACAGCAGCACAGCAGAGTAGAGAAGGTAATCCCACCGCGTTACACCGGCTATTTAATCCACTTTACATCTCCGCCGGTAGCACAGGTGCGTAGAGGAGCGGCGATACGCGGTGTGAGGAGCGGCGAGAGGGGCAGCAAGAGGAGCAGCAAGAGGAGCAGCGATACGCGGTGTGAGGAGCGGCGAGAAGGGCGGCGAGAGGAGAGCCGGGACCACACTTCCGACTCTTTATCTCTGCAAGAGTTGCTCCCTCTCGTGCTAAATCCACTCGGCGGGCAAAAGTAGGATCCCAGAAGTGATTCGCCCAGTGTGGAGTGGCTCCTGAAACCCTTCCCGACGTGCCTTTAGTGGAACTCGGGTCCGCTGTGGTGGATGAGGTTGAACGTGGCCCTCATCCGGAACTCAGCAAAGGTGGATCACGTCTCAGCGCTGACGGCGTGTAACCTGTTCCTCAGGTGAGTTTCAGAGTGGCGAGCAGCTGAGCAGCTGTGAGTGGCGAGCAGCTGAGCAGCTGTGAGTGGCGAGCACGGTCACATGACTTCACATCACCACCGCTAAGCTAAAGGCGGCTAACGTTGGGTATTTCAGGGTTTTAGGGCTCATTCCTGCTACTCTATTGGCAAAGCAGTGTTTACAGTTCATATCAAACCTCACTGAAGTCATAACTCCCTCTCAGTAGCTTTTTCTCTCTTCATTTCTCCCCCACAGTCTCCCTTTTTCCTTTCATACTCTATTTTATTTAACTTTTTTAGTTCTATGGCAGCCGGCCTTTGTGCGTTTGCCTTATTGAAAGGTTTCCACAGCCACTTTTGTACCAACAAAATCAATCCGCCGCCCACCGTGTTCCCCTTGTATTCAAACGTTTCTCAGTAGCTTCAAATGCCGGGCGCCGCCTGTCGTTTCTCCAGCTCGGTTTAGATTTCACCAGCACGTTTGACCAGCCTGTGAATTGAGAGCTCAGTGCCACGGTAGGGGGTCTTTGGAAATAAAGAGGTGTAAAATACAAAGAGGATACGGGTGATTTTCCTCCCAGCAGGGGTTCTCACAACACACATCCCTCAAAACGATGAGAACACAAAGCCTCACATTTCTCCATCAAATACTGATTTTAGATTAGTCTGAACACGAGTCGTCCCATGTTTTATACATTCCTTTAGAGATAGATGTGAAAACCTGGACACATGCTGCTTCTGCTTCCACCAGAGGCAGGCTTTTTGTCGAAAGATATAAAATGAGGGCAATGCTTTAGTGGAAAGGGGGAAACTTCAGCGCCCTCAAACGATATTTTTATAGAATAAACCCGTTTTCTGTTGTTAAAGGACGCAGCTGATCTTGTATATTGTTTAAAGCTTTATTTGCATGTGATGGTTTTTTCATTTTTCATTTTATTGGGAGCATTTCAAGCTATGATTGGCCTGGCAACGATGAATCTGATCTGGCAACACAAGGCGTTGAAATTAAATACCCATTACCGCCACAATGGCTCACACCAACATACGGCTGGTTTGCAACACATCTGGCAAACACTGGGTTTATATCGCCTGCAGGGGAAACGTCTTGTGTTTGGCATCGTCCGCCCCGGAGCAGAGCAACGGGAGGGAACTTCAGCAGCGAGGGGACAAAGTGGCGGTCAGGAAGAGATGCCTTTTTGAACTGAGACGTGTTTGTGTTCAAAGAGCTGACTTTTTTTCTAAAGAAACTGAGTGTGATGTTTGTTCAAAAGGTTTCTGGATCTAAATATCCCTCTTGATGTTTTGTCTGCGCCGGGTAACGGGGGCGATGCAAAATGCAGATTCCCCCCGTAAAATGTTAAAGTGATCAGAAAACTATATTTCTGTTCCTCAGAAACTAATATAAAAATAATTCCTCCATAAATCTGAGAATCAAACGGAGCGTCAGTCAGCTTTGTTTTTACGGAGCTCCGACGTCATGTTGTTGTTTACGTCGCGTTGTTGTTTACGTCGCGTTGTTGTTTACGTCGCGTTGTTGTTTACGTCGCGTTGTTGTTTACGTCGCGTTGTTGTTTACGTCGCGTTGTTGTTTATGTCGCGGTGTTGTTGTTGACGTCTCGTTGTTGTTGACGTCGCGTTGTTGTTTACGTCGCGTTGTTGTTTACGTCGCGTTGTTGTTTACGTCGCGTTGTTGTTTACGTCGCGTTGTTGTTTACGTCGCGTTGTTGTTTATGTCGCGGTGTTGTTGTTGACGTCTCGTTGTTGTTGACGTTGCGTTGTTGTTTACGTCGCGGTGTTGTTGTTGACGTCTCGTTGTTGTTGACGTCGCGTTGTTGTTTACGTCGCGTTGTTGTTTACGTCGCGTTGTTGTTGACGTCGCGTTGTTTACGACGTCGCGTTGTTTACGCCGCGTTGTTTACGCCGCGTTGTTTACGCCGCGTTGTTGTTTACGTCGCGTTGTTGTTTACGTCGCGTTGTTGTTTACGTCGCGTTGTTGTTTACGTCTCGTTGTTGTTGACGTCTCGTTGTTGTTGACGTCACGTTGTTGACGTCTCGTTGTTGACGTCTCGTTGTTGACGTCTCGTTGTTGACGTCTCGTTGTTGTTGACGTCTCGTTGTTGACGTCACGAGTCACGTTGTTGTTGACGTCACGAGTCACGTTGTTGTTGACGTCGCGTTGTTGTTTACGTCGCGTTGTTGTTTACGTCGCGTTGTTGTTGACGTCTCGTTGTTGTTGACGTCTCGTTGTTGTTGACGTCTCGTTGTTGACTACGTCTCGTTGTTGTTGACATCACGTTGTTGTTGACGTCTCGTTGTTGTTGACGTCTCGTTGTTGTTGACGTCTCGTTGTTGTTGACGTCTCGTTGTTGACGTCTCGTCGTTGTTGTTGACGTCTCGTCGTTGTTGTTGACGTCACGTTGTTGTTGACGGCTCGTTGTTGTTTACGTCCGCGGAGACCAGTGGCGGCTCCAGATTGTTTGTGTTGGGTAATCTGTGGTAGGGCTAACCCATACAGCGGGGGGGCTCAAGTCAGTATTTGCATGTAATCACACACACGCCCCCCTGACAGTGAAACGCGTGAGGTTTAGATTATTTCCCGTCTCAATCCAAATGGAACTGGATGAAATAAAAAGGCACATTTGTCTTGTAGTAAATAAAAAGGGCGACCTGGAGCCGATCCTGCAGCTTCCCCTCAGGAGAAAGAGTTACCTGCTGAAAGCCCAACCCCTGCAGGGGGTCTGGGGCAGAGTCCTGCATCGGGTCGGGTGACCCGCAAAAAAGGTGATTCGGGTGGTATTTTTTCAAACGCTTTTTTCCGGGTTCGGTTCTGGGTAAAACAAAGATGATGCGGGTCGGGGCGCGGGTATTGCATAATAAATATATTAAAATAATAATAATTTAGTTTAATGTTTAAATCCTCAGAGTTTTCCCCCGCGGGACCGCGCATAATCATAACCAAATATGCAACTGCGTGTGTTAATAATTGCACGTTTTCACTACTCATATATAGGCTAGGCTTTGCGGGTTCGGGTCGGGTCGCGGAACTAATTGGCAATATGTGCGGGTAGCGGGGCGGGTTCGGTATTGCACGTCGCGGGTGCGGGGCGGGAGCAGGTCTTGAAAATCAGACCCGTGCAGGACTCTGGTCTGGGGGGATTCTCCCCCAGGAGATTTTTTGAAATACTCATAAAAACACATTCTGGTCCTCTCTTGAGAAGACACATAAATACATCTATTACTACACGACATATTTAAAAAAAATGAATGCCAGTTCAGTTTTGTGTTACTTTGTTCTGAAAGCTGAACCTGCTGCTCCTCACAGAGAGAAGAGGAGAGGCTGTGAATGACTTTACATTGTGGATCAGGGTGGATAGCCCCCATTGTTCTGCGTGTCAACATGAAGACAGCCCACACATCAATCATCAAACTGTGGGGTCTTATTTCATTACGTGTTGATTTCTATCAACACGTAATGTTGTATCGATGTATATAGAGATGTGCCACCGCAAAAGTATTCTCCGTCGGGACTTCCTGCAACAACACCACGCCGTTATCTTGATTCTGATTGGCCAGAAGACATTATCAAAGATGTTCTATTGAGAAGACGATCACTACGTGACAAAAGTTTTCAAAACCGTTTCTGGTCTTCGGTATTTCCAGACGAGTGGCTGAAATCAATCTGACTAACTGCTGTCTGTGCAATTTACTCCGCGAGTTGGCGGACTTTATTTAGCTTACTTTAACATCATTTCTCATGGTGGGGCTAAGCCATTTCTTGGTATGGCTGTAGCCTACCCCAGCCATACCCTGGGGCCGCTACTGGCGGAGACATCTTGTATACGAGCGTCATGTTCTCGCCAGAATTGATATATGCTATACGTAAACTATCGCCTTTCGCCCACTTGTACATTTTTACACTTATCATAAAAAAGGTACATTTATGTAAAAATAATCTGCTGTAAAAGGCATTTTCTTTCAATTACTGAATTTTGCAATGCTTTTTCACCTAAAACTAAATTGTACATTAAACACATCATGGTAACATTTTAATTTACCTTTGCCTGAAGCTAATTCTTACTGAATGGAGCCTGAATGCACCACAATGCTAACCGATAACAGCTAACAGCCAATAGGTAGCATGTAGAACATAAACTCTCCTACTGCCTACTAAAACATTTTTTTAATTATTCTCGATATAAAATAAGGAACATTTACCTTTTGGAAAGTTGCTTCTACAGCTAACATCTTAAATCTAACGTAAACTGTTAGGGATTACTTTGCCCTAGTGTCCTCTTTCACCCTCTGACACCAATGCTCCAACCTCGAGCAGCCGCTATCTCCCGAAGGAGGGGCTGCCCGAGCAAGTTGTTGTTGTTGCCAGTTTGTGACCGGGCAGCTCTCGGTCAGAGATAGGTGTTGTTGTGGGACACCTGGAACACATCCTCCTCGGGGTGTAGGTGACCTCGAGCCATAAGAGACAACTAATGTGATGCAGTGTCCTCAGCTGTTTAGTCTATCTATTGAAGAATGTTGATTATTACACTCTGAACTGAAACCTGGAGCTGCAGGAGGGCTCTTCAGGATTGATGGTGGCGTCAGACCGTGGCCCGTGATCTGTCTTGTGAATTCTCCGGCCGAAGCTCCAAATAAACCGTCAGTGTTTGCCATCAAAGCTCCAGCTCTCCTCGTGTCTCTGAGTCCTGACTCCATCAGAGCTCCAGCTCTCCTCGTGTCTCTGAGTCCTGACTCCATCAGAGCTCCAGCTCTCCTCGTGTCTCTCTGAGTCCTGACTCCATCAGAGCTCCAGCTCTCCTCGTGTCTCTGAGTCCTGACTCCATCAGAGCTCCAGCTCTCCTCGTGTCTCTGAGTCCTGACTCCATCAGAGCTCCAGCTCTCCTCGTGTCTCTGAGTCCTGACTCCATCAGAGCTCCAGCTCTCCTCGTCTCTCTGAGTCCTGACTCCATCAGAGCTCCAGCTCTCCTCGTGTCTCTGAGTCCTGACTCCATCAGAGCTCCAGCTCTCCTCGTGTCTCTGAGTCCTGACTCCATCAGAGCTCCATCTCTCCTCGTGTCTCTGAGTCCTGACTCCATCAGAGCTCCAGCTCTCCTCGTGTCTCTGAGTCCTGACTCCATCAGAGCTCCAGCTCTCCTCGTGTCTCTGAGTCCTGACTCCATCAGAGCTCCAGCTCTCCTTGTGTCTCTGAGTCCTGACTCCATCAGAGCTCCAGCTCTCCTCGTGTCTCTGAGTCCTGACTCCATCAGAGCTCCAGCTCTCCTCGTGTCTCTCTGAGTCCTGACTCCATCAGAGCTCCAGCTCTCCTCGTGTCTCTGAGTCCTGACTCCATCAGAGCTCCAGCTCTCCTCGTGTCTCTGAGTCCTGACTCCATCAGAGCTCCAGCTCTCCTCGTGTCTCTGAGTCCTGACTCCATCAGAGCTCCAGCTCTCCTCGTGTCTCTGAGTCCTGACTCCATCAGAGCTCCAGCTCTCCTCGTGTCTCTGAGTCCTGACTCCATCAGAGCTCCAGCTCTCCTCGTGTCTCTGAGTCCTGACTCCATCAGAGCTCCAGCTCTCCTCGTGTCTCTCTGAGTCCTGACTCCATCAGAGCTCCAGCTCTCCTCGTGTCTCTGAGTCCTGACTCCATCAGAGCTCCAGCTCTCCTCGTGTCTCTGAGTCCTGACTCCATCAGAGCTCCAGCTCTCCTCGTGTCTCTGAGTCCTGACTCCATCAGAGCTCCAGCTCTCCTCGTGTCTCTGAGTCCTGACTCCATCAGAGCTCCAGCTCTCCTCGTGTCTCTCTGAGTCCTGACTCCATCAGAGCTCCAGCTCTCCTCGTGTCTCTCTGAGTCCTGACTCCATCAGAGCTCCAGCTCTCCTCGTGTCTCTGAGTCCTGACTCCATCAGAGCTCCAGCTCTCCTCGTGTCTCTCTGAGTCCTGACTCCATCAGAGCTCCAGCTCTCCTCGTGTCTCTGAGTCCTGACTCCATCAGAGCTCCAGCTCTCCTCGTGTCTCTCTGAGTCCTGACTCCATCAGAGCTCCAGCTCTCCTCGTGTCTCTCTGAGTCCTGACTCCATCAGAGCTCCAGCTCTCCTCGTGTCTCTGAGTCCTGACTCCATCAGAGCTCCAGCTCTCCTCGTGTCTCTCTGAGTCCTGACTCCATCAGAGCTCCAGCTCTCCTCGTGTCTCTGAGTCCTGACTCCATCAGAGCTCCAGCTCTCCTCGTGTCTCTCTGAGTCCTGACTCCATCAGAGCTCCAGCTCTCCTCGTGTCTCTGAGTCCTGACTCCATCAGAGCTCCAGCTCTCCTCGTGTCTCTCTGAGTCCTGACTCCATCAGAGCTCCAGCTCTCCTCGTGTCTCTCTGAGTCCTGACTCCATCAGAGCTCCAGCTCTCCTCGTGTCTCTGAGTCCTGACTCCATCAGAGCTCCAGCTCTCCTCGTGTCTCTGAGTCCTGACTCCATCAGAGCTCCAGCTCTCCTCGTGTCTCTGAGTCCTGACATATTTATATACTTTACATAGGTATGGCCCTACAATATATTGTTCAAATATAGCATGATAGGTATGATAGGTGTCCTTTAAGCTATTCAAAAATGAAATCTGTAAACTGTACAAACTATTTCACAAAAGGCAACAATAGGCTAATAAACTGAAAACTTTTATGCATAGATGTTGAAAATGCTAAATATGGGTTGCTTTTTTTCCTCGCCTCCATGAGCATTAGCATATTTTAGGTACGGCCTTCGAGGTAATTTATAAACACACACAAAAAAGAAAAACATTTGAGAAATCTAGACCGCAAAAGAATTAAACAAGCGAGTGCCTGTTTTTCCTGGCCACGGTCAGGGTCCTTGAACACAACACGAGCCCAACGTGTCATCACGTGGCATATGTCTGGTCTGACAGGGGTGCAGTTCTGCCGGAGAGCACCAGAACGCGGCTCCGGCTCTTCAGATAAGGAGCCGTACACATGTTTCTGCGTGTCTGCGTCTCTAGCTGAAAGCCCAGTGGAGATCTGTCACACTGATCAGACAGTCAATACCTGTGTTGTTATTAGCATCTGGTTAGCTAGCTATGCTAACGAATATAAGAAGCTTTTTCTACAACCAGTGAGGTAAAGGCACATCTTTATATGATCATTATAGTTATAAAAAATAAGAGAATAAAGTAAACAGGTATAAAATACTATATGACAGGGAAAAAAAAGTAGTTATTAATAAACAAGAATACAGTTTGAAAGGAGAGTGATTTGTAAAATATCCATAAAGAAAAATAAATCTGCTTCCAGTTCCGTTTCATCTGGTGTTGAGAGATGTTTCCATAGATCTCCTCATGTTGCTCTCAAAGTGCACCAGATCGATGCTTTCAACTTCAACATTTAAAAAATCTTCCCGAGGGAGCATGCCCCCGGACCCCCTAGAGGAGGTGAGGACCCCCCCCACTTAAATCATGTTCACATGGATAGGAAACTAAATACATTTGCACACATCTTGTGTCCATATCTTTCTGTTTGGGTGGTCATGCCACAACCGTGCACGTGCATGCATGCCGCACGTGCGAGTCATGGTCAGATATCTGGATTCAGAGGATGCTTTTTCTTTGCACAGAATGAAAGAAAGAATGAATGGGCTGTGATTTTAGTTTTTTTAAGCAGAGGTCAATAATTTGCACGGCCCTCGGAGGATGTTGAAGAAATTGAAATGGCCCTTGAGAGGAAAAAGGTTCCGCACCCCTGATACTTTTAAACACGAGTATCTGTACTTCTACTCGAGTAAAGGATGTGTGTACTTTTGCCATCTCTGCTAGCGTGGCTTGAGAGTCATGATTATGTAAAATAGATTCTTCACGCACCGTCGGGTTCGGACTGAAGCTTTAACCTTTCTCCAGCCGTTACTCACGGACATGTCTCTCCACTCCCGTCTGGATTCTCCCGAGGCCGAGGGACGGGGAGAATGGCTTTTGAAGCTTCGTTGTTTGAAGCCTCTGGACTGGATCTTATTTGCTTGTAGCTCGACGCCTGCAGCGCTTTACGGTTCATTGCGTCGGGCCAGAGGCTCTCGGGAACAGCTGTGTGCCTCGCATTATGCAAAACACACCAGAGAGGAGACGCAGCTCAATCCCATGAGCTGTTTACGCACTTAGCTCACGCTGATATTCAGAGTGAATGATGATCAGGTCGACCTTCAGTTTTCTGAATCAACTCCCAGTCGGTGAGAGTGTGTAGTGACAGAGGGAAGAAGAGACACTACACACTGATATACACCTGAACACCAGCAGGAGAGGACTCTTTAAAGTAGAGACACTACATACTGATATACACCTGAACACCAGCTGGAGAGGACTCTTTAAAGTAGAGACACTACATACTGATATACACCTGAACACCAGCTGGAGAGGACTCTTTAAAGTAGAGACACTACATACTGATATACACCTGAACACCAGCAGGAGAGGACTCTTTAAAGTAGAGACACTACATACTGATATACACCTGAACACCAGCAGGAGAGGACTCTTTAAAGTAGAGACACTACATACTGATATACACCTGGACACCATCAGGAGAGGACTCTTTAAAGTAGAGACACTACATACTGATATACACCTGAACATCAGCAGGAGAGGACTCTTTAAAGTAGAGACACTACATACTGATATACACCTGAACATCAGCAGGAGAGGACTCTTTAAAGTAGAGACACTACATACTGATATACACCTGAACATCAGCAGGAGAGGACTCTTTAAAGTAGAGACACTACATACTGATATACACCTGAACACCAGCAGGAGAGGACTCTTTAAAGTAGAGACACTACATACTGATATACACCTGAACATCAGCAGGAGAGGACTCTTTAAAGTAGATACACTACATACTGATATACACCTGAACATCAGCAGGAGAGGACTCTTTAAAGTAGAGACCCTACATACTGATATACACCTGAACATCAGCAGAAGAGGACTCTTTAAAGTAGAGACTACATACTGATATACACCTGAACATCAGCAGGAGAGGACTCTTTAAAGTAGAGACTACATACTGATATACACCTGAACATCAGCAGGAGAGGACTCTTTAAAGTAGAGACACTACATACTGATATACACCTGAACATCAGCATGAGAGGACTCTTTAAAGTAGAGACACTACATACTGATATACACCTGAACATCATCAGGAGAGGACTCTTTAAAGTAGAGACACTACATACTGATATACACCTGAACATCAGCAGGAGAGGACTCTTTAAAGTAGAGACACTACATACTGATATACACCTGAACATCAGCAGGAGAGGACTCTTTAAAGTAGAGACACTACATACTGATATACACCTGAACATCAGCAGGAGAGGACTCTTTAAAGTAGAGACGCTACATACTGATATACACCTGAACATCAGCAGGAGAGGACTCTTTAAAGTAGAGACGCTACATACTGATATACACCTGGACATCAGCAGGAGAGGACTCTTTAAAGTAGAGACCCTACATACTGATATACACCTGAACATCAGCAGAAGAGGACTCTTTAAAGTAGAGACTACATACTGATATACACCTGAACATCAGCAGGAGAGGACTCTTTAAAGTAGAGACTACATACTGATATACACCTGAACATCAGCAGGAGAGGACTCTTTAAAGTAGAGACACTACATACTGATATACACCTGAACATCAGCATGAGAGGACTCTTTAAAGTAGAGACACTACATACTGATATACACCTGAACATCATCAGGAGAGGACTCTTTAAAGTAGAGACACTACATACTGATATACACCTGAACATCAGCAGGAGAGGACTCTTTAAAGTAGAGACACTACATACTGATATACACCTGAACATCATCAGGAGAGGACTCTTTAAAGTAGAGACACTACATACTGATATACACCTGAACATCAGCAGGAGAGGACTCTTTAAAGTAGAGACACTACATACTGATATACACCTGAACATCAGCAGGAGAGGACTCTTTAAAGTAGAGACACTACATACTGATATACACCTGAACATCAGCAGGAGAGGACTCTTTAAAGTAGAGACGCTACACACTGATATACACCTGAACATCAGCAGGAGAGGACTCTTTAAAGTAGAGACACTACATACTGATATACACCTGAACATCAGCAGGAGAGGACTCTTTAAAGTAGAGACACTACATACTGATATACACCTGAACACCAGCAGGAGAGGACTCTTTAAAGTAGAGACACTACATACTGATATACACCTGAACACCAGCAGGAGAGGACTCTTTAAAGTAGAGACACTACATACTGATATACACCTGAACACCAGCAGGAGAGGACTCTTTAAAGTAGAGACACTACATACTGATATACACCTGAACATCAGCAGGAGAGGACTCTTTAAAGTAGAGACACTAACATACTGATATACACCTGAACACCAGCTGGAGAGGACTCTTTAAAGTAGAGACACTACATACTGATATACACCTGAACACCAGCTGGAGAGGACTCTTTAAAGTAGAGACACTACATACTGATATACACCTGAACACCAGCAGGAGAGGACTCTTTAAAGTAGAGACACTACATACTGATATACACCTGAACACCAGCAGGAGAGGACTCTTTAAAGTAGAGACACTACATACTGATATACACCTGGACACCATCAGGAGAGGACTCTTTAAAGTAGAGACACTACATACTGATATACACCTGAACATCAGCAGGAGAGGACTCTTTAAAGTAGAGACACTACATACTGATATACACCTGAACATCAGCAGGAGAGGACTCTTTAAAGTAGAGACACTACATACTGATATACACCTGAACATCAGCAGGAGAGGACTCTTTAAAGTAGAGACACTACATACTGATATACACCTGAACACCAGCAGAAGAGGACTCTTTAAAGTAGAGACACTACATACTGATATACACCTGAACATCAGCAGGAGAGGACTCTTTAAAGTAGATACACTACATACTGATATACACCTGAACATCAGCAGGAGAGGACTCTTTAAAGTAGAGACCCTACATACTGATATACACCTGAACATCAGCAGAAGAGGACTCTTTAAAGTAGAGACTACATACTGATATACACCTGAACATCAGCAGGAGAGGACTCTTTAAAGTAGAGACTACATACTGATATACACCTGAACATCAGCAGGAGAGGACTCTTTAAAGTAGAGACACTACATACTGATATACACCTGAACATCAGCATGAGAGGACTCTTTAAAGTAGAGACACTACATACTGATATACACCTGAACATCATCAGGAGAGGACTCTTTAAAGTAGAGACACTACATACTGATATACACCTGAACATCAGCAGGAGAGGACTCTTTAAAGTAGAGACACTACATACTGATATACACCTGAACATCAGCAGGAGAGGACTCTTTAAAGTAGAGACACTACATACTGATATACACCTGAACATCAGCAGGAGAGGACTCTTTAAAGTAGAGACGCTACATACTGATATACACCTGAACATCAGCAGGAGAGGACTCTTTAAAGTAGAGACGCTACATACTGATATACACCTGGACATCAGCAGGAGAGGACTCTTTAAAGTAGAGACCCTACATACTGATATACACCTGAACATCAGCAGAAGAGGACTCTTTAAAGTAGAGACTACATACTGATATACACCTGAACATCAGCAGGAGAGGACTCTTTAAAGTAGAGACTACATACTGATATACACCTGAACATCAGCAGGAGAGGACTCTTTAAAGTAGAGACACTACATACTGATATACACCTGAACATCAGCATGAGAGGACTCTTTAAAGTAGAGACACTACATACTGATATACACCTGAACATCATCAGGAGAGGACTCTTTAAAGTAGAGACACTACATACTGATATACACCTGAACATCAGCAGGAGAGGACTCTTTAAAGTAGAGACACTACATACTGATATACACCTGAACATCATCAGGAGAGGACTCTTTAAAGTAGAGACACTACATACTGATATACACCTGAACATCAGCAGGAGAGGACTCTTTAAAGTAGAGACACTACATACTGATATACACCTGAACATCAGCAGGAGAGGACTCTTTAAAGTAGATACACTACATACTGATATACACCTGAACATCAGCAGGAGAGGACTCTTTAAAGTAGAGACGCTACACACTGATATACACCTGAACATCAGCAGGAGAGGACTCTTTAAAGTAGAGACACTACATACTGATATACACCTGAACATCAGCAGGAGAGGACTCTTTAAAGTAGAGACACTACATACTGATATACACCTGAACACCAGCAGGAGAGGACTCTTTAAAGTAGAGACACTACATACTGATATACACCTGAACACCAGCAGGAGAGGACTCTTTAAAGTAGAGACACTACATACTGATATACACCTGAACACCAGCAGGAGAGGACTCTTTAAAGTAGAGACACTACATACTGATATACACCTGAACATCAGCAGGAGAGGACTCTTTAAAGTAGAGACACTACATACTGATATACACCTGAACACCAGCAAGAGAGGACTCTTTAAAGTAGAGACACTACATACTGATATACACCTGAACACCAGCAGGAGAGGACTCTTTAAAGTAGAGACACTACATACTGATATACACCTGAACATCAGCAGGAGAGGACTCTTTAAAGTAGAGACACTACATACTGATATACACCTGAACATCAGCAGGAGAGGACTCTTTAAAGTAGAGACACTACATACTGATATACACCTGAACATCAGCAGGAGAGGACTCTTTAAAGTAGAGACACTACATACTGATATACACCTGAACATCAGCAGGAGAGGACTCTTTAAAGTAGAGACACTACATACTGATATACACCTGAACATCATCAGGAGAGGACTCTTTAAAGTAGAGACACTACATACTGATATACACCTGAACATCAGCAGGAGAGGACTCTTTAAAGTAGAGACACTACATACTGATATACACCTGAACATCATCAGGAGGGACTCTTTAAAGTAGAGACACTACATACTGATATACACCTGAACATCAGCAGGAGAGGACTCTTTAAAGTAGAGACACTACATACTGATATACACCTGGACATCAGCAGGAGAGGACTCTTTAAAGTAGAGACACTACATACTGATATACACCTGAACATCAGCAGGAGAGGACTCTTTAAAGTAGAGACACTACATACTGATATACACCTGAACATCAGCAGGAGAGGACTCTTTAAAGTAGAGACACTACATACTGATATACACCTGAACATCAGCAGGAGAGGATCTATTGTTGCTTAAGACATCCTGAGTCGATGAAGATGCCAACATTGAAGTACCTTTCCGATTTTAAAACTGTAATGTTTACCTTTCTTAGTTTGTTCGTAAACATGAAGCAGACCAGAACTAAAAAGAAACCAATTTCATATTTTCCATTCTGCCAAATTGACCCGACCCACGCGTGTCTCCACCAGAGTTCCCGTTAGAATATTTTTCCGCCGGTCAACATGTCCGTTAAAGTTTAAATCTTCCGGACAAAATGAGAAAAGTTCCGGTCAAAGATCTTTGTTGTTATTTATTGAGCTTTAAAACAAATTGATATGAATCGATATTAAACAAACTAACTATAGTAGATTAACTACATTATTCAAACGCGTACAGTAACTTAAAATAACACAGGAATAATAAACGGAGCGCTCTCTCCTTCTCCTGACAGCCCGCCAGTATCAGCAGCTCGCGGATCAGTGCTGAGTGACCCGACAGTGAAACTAAACTTATCTATAGCTAGTTACGGTAGTTTGAGAGGTCATTGAAATAGCTACGTGTGATATTCTAACCTGAAGTGTTTTGTCCGCTCATCTGATCTCTCTCTCCGTCAGATCAGACTTCACTCGCGTTTATGTCCATATCGATCAGATGCAGCTAGTTCTAGCTAATGATATGACTACCTGCTTATTAAAAGACAACTACACAATAAGCGTCGCTATGCAACCGGGTGAGGCCGCAAAGTTTAGCGCAGCATTATCAAAAAAAATCAATCAACAACTTTATTAATCCCGCAAGGGGCAGTTGGTTATGAGCAGCAGCTTATGTCATGAACACAGGCAGGAACATACCGGAAGAAAACACACAGACACACCCGGGAGCACAGATAATTATAATAATACACTATAAACAGTTCAAAGCATCACAATAATAAATAAATAAATAAATAATCAAATTATGCATTTGTTTACATGCCCACCGGAACCCCAAGGCATTACCAACAGATCACCGCACAATCAACCCATCCAGGACATCTTTCTCCACATTAAGTGTCAGACATTAGATTTGACTACTCTTGTCTGTCACATACGTGGCGCAACAGAAGCGGTATTGCGCTAAAGGGAAATGATTTTGAACGGACACTTTGACGGGAGAGATCTAGATTTACCGGTCTTTAGCGTATGTTACCGGCTAACGGGAACTCTGGTCTCCACGGCAGCTGCATCCTGTTATCAATGAATGTAAACATCTTACACGAACCTGCCTGCTTCAGAGAGGAAAGACATAATAACTTCATTCAGAGACAACAAAAGCTCCGTCTCCAGTGAAGTGCTCGATCTAAGTCTGTGATGTAGGTAAAGTGAGCCGCGTGCGTCACCAGGTTCATACGCTGCTGAAAGCATTGATTATAAACACGGCGTTAGTCATACATAGTATCTGCACATTGAGAGTCCTTCAGGAGCTCGAGTGATTTAGATTTATCCACGTCTTTGTTCCCTGATTGATAATAACATGCTGTGTCTGAACGAGGCAGCAACCGATTTGAATGCAACGTATTCATTTACTGGGAAAGATGCCATCTGAGGGATTATAAGATAACGAGGTTCGGTTCTCGCGTTTTGAAAATTGAAATTGCAAACACGTACCTGCAACTCTCAGAGGTTTAAAGCAACGACTTTAGTTTCAACCAATCTCTTCATATGTGAGTGTACACTTCCACGCCATGTCATTTCGCCATCATGGGCAATCTAGCAACCAGCTGCTATATATTATATTTCCAGGGTCCTTGTCAGTGATTTATGTGGCGTTAGGGTTCAGTTAACCCTTCCCCCCTGATGATAACTCGACCATATGCTTAGCTGGACTGCATCTCTGGACCTCAGACCTCTGGCAGCAGATTTAATGTGTTTCTATATAAAATACAGCTGCTCTTTTTATCCTGCATCACAAAGTGCACGACTTACTGATTGAGATAACTGTAGGTTATCACAATTTGCCCAAATGGGCTTCACAATGTAGTTAAAAGTACAATTAGGGCTCCAAAATGTATTAAAAAGCAAAATACAGGCTCCAAACGTAGTATTATGTCTACAAAATGTAATAAAAAGTACATTAATGGTTCCAAAATGTAGTAATGCATATAATACTGGCTCCAAAATGTAGTAATACATATAATACTGGCTCCAACATTTAGTAATACATATAATACTGGCTCCAAAATGTAGTAATACATATAATACTGGCTCCAAAATGTAGTAATACATATAATACTGGCTCCAACATTTAGTAATACATATAATACTGGCTCCCAAAATGTAGTAATACCATATAATACTGGCTCCAACATTTAGTAATACATATAATACTGGCTCCAACATTTAGTAATACATATAATACTGGCTCAACATTAGTAATAATATAATACTGGCTCCAAAATGTAGTAATACATATAATACTGGCTCCAAATGTAGTAATGCATATAATACTGGCTCCAAAATGTAGTAATACATATAATACTGGCTCCAACATTTAGTAATACATATAATACTGGCTCCAAAATGTAGTAATACATATAACACTGGCTCCAACATTTAGTAATACATATAATACTGGCTCCAACATTAGTAATACATATAACACTGGCTCCAAAATGTAGTAATACATATAATACTGGCTCCAACATTTAGTAATACATATAATACTGGCTTCCAACATTTAGTAATACATATAATACTGGCTCCAACATTTAGTAATACATATAATACTGGCTCCAAAATGTAGTAATACATATAATACTGGCTCCAACATTTAGTAATACATATAATACTGGCTCCAACATTTAGTAATACATATAACACTGGCTCCAAAATGTAGTAATACATATAATACTGGCTCCAAAAATGTATTAATACATATAACACTGGCTCCAACATTTAGTAATACATATATAACTGGCTCCAACATTTAGTAATACATATAATACTGGCTCCAAAATGTAGTAATACATATATACTGGCTCCAACATTTAGTAAATACATATAACACTGGCTCCAAAATGTAGTAATACATATAATACTGGCTCAAACATTTAGTAAGTACATATAACACTGGCTCCAAAATGTAGTAATACATAATACTGGCTCCAAAATGTAGTAATACATATAATACTGGCTCCAAAAGTAGTAATACATATAATACTGGCTCCAAAATGTAGTAATACATATAATACTGGCTCCCAAAATGTAGTTTACTACATATAATACTGCTCCAAAATGTAGTAATACATATAATACTGGCTCCAAAATGTAGTAATACATATAATACTGGCTCCAAAATGTAGTAATACATATAATACTGGCTACAAAATGTAGTAATACATATAATACTGGCTCCAAAATGTAGTAATACATATAACACTGGCTCCAAAATGTAGTAATACATAAACACTGGCTCCAAAATGTAGTAATACATATAACACTGGCTCCAAAATGTAGTAATACATATAATACTGGCTCCAAAATGTAGTAATACATATAATACTGGCTCCAAAATGTAGTAATACATATATACTGGCTCCAAAATGTAGTAATACATATAACACTGGCTCCAAAATGTAGTAATACATATAATACTGGCTCCAAAATGTAGTAATACATATAATACTGGCTCCAAAATGTAGTAATACATATAACACTGGCTCCAAAATGTAGTAATACATATAACACTGGCTCCAAAATGTAGTAATACATATAATACTGGCTTCAAAATGTAGTAATACATATAATACTGGCTTCAAAATGTAGTAATACATATAACACTGGCTCCAAAATGTAGTAATACATATAATACTGGCTCCAAAATGTAGTAATACATATAATACTGGCTCCAAAAGTGTAATACATATAATACTGGCTCCAAAATGTAGTAATACATATACTGCTCAAATTACATATACTGGCTCCAAAATGTAGTAATACATATAATTACTGGCTCCAAAATGTAGTAATACATATAATACTGGCTCCAAAATGTAGTAATACATATAACACTGGCTCCAAAATGTAGTAATACATATAATACTGGCTTCAAAATGTAGTAATACATATAATACTGGCTTCAAATGTAGTAATACATATAACACTGGCTCCAAAATGTAGTAATACATATAATACTGGCTCCAAAAATGTAGTAATACATATAATACTGGCTCCAAAATGTAGTAATACATATAATACTGGCTCCAAAATGTAGTAATACATATAATACTGGCTCCAAATGTAGTAATACATATAATACTGGCTCCAACATTTAGTAATACATATAATACTGGCTCCAAAATGTAGTTAATACATATAATACTGGCTCCCAAACTGTAGTAATACATATAATACTGGCTCCAAAATGTAGTAATAAATATAACACTGGCTCCAAAATGTAGTATACATATAATACTGGCTCCAAAATGTAGTAATACATATAATACTGGCTCCAAAATGTAGTAATACATATAATACTGGCTCCAAATGTAGTAATACATATAATACTGGCTCCAAAATGTAGTAATACATATAATACTGGCTCCAAATGTAGTAATACATATAATACTGGCTCCAAAATGTAGTAATACATATAATACTGGCTCCAAAATGTAGTAATACATATAACACTGGCTCCAAAATGTAGTAATACATATAACACTGGCTCCAAAAATGTAGTAATACATATAATACTGGCTCCAAAATGTAGTTAATACATATAATACTGGCTCCAAAATGTAGTAATACATATAATACTGGCTCCAAAATGTAGTAATACATATAATACTGGCTCCAAAATGTAGTAATACATATAATACTGGCTCCAAAATGTAGTAATACATATAATACTGGCTCCAAAAATGTAGTAATACATATAATACTGGCTCCAAAATGTAGTAATACATATAACACTGGCTCCAAAATGTAGTATACATATAACACTGGCTCCAAAATGTAGTAAAAAGTGTAGTAAAAAGTACAAAATGTATGGCTCCAAAATGTAGTGGAAT
This sequence comes from Chaenocephalus aceratus, assembly GCA_023974075.1. Lineage (NCBI taxonomy): Eukaryota > Metazoa > Chordata > Actinopteri > Perciformes > Channichthyidae > Chaenocephalus > Chaenocephalus aceratus. The sequence goes on from JAMFTG010002811.1 coordinate 21,728, forward strand.
AGAATTATACATTATAAAATGGAAACTACTTTCAGGTAGAGCGCTTGAGTAAACGTACGCCACCACATCCCGCCACTGAGCAGTAGTTGTTTACGGTAAGATATCTAATCCTCGGATCATCGCCACCTGGTCCTGAAATGGCTGCCAGACGTCCTCCATCTGGTGCTGACGGAAGCAGATCTCCATCTGTCCGCCCGCAGGTGGAGAGGGCGGCATGTCTGGAGTAAAAAGGACAGTTCTTGCTTCTGAATGTAGTAAGAAGTAGAACACGGGCTATAGTGGCTCCAAAAGTGCAATTAAAAAAAAAAGAGTATAATAATGGCTTCAACGTATATCTGTACTCTTGGTTGGCTGGTTTTGTAATACCATGAGTCGTGTTGAGACCATAAAGAGCACAAGATGAACGATAAATAAGCAATCTCTCAACCCAAATGATCCAGTCCCCTACAACTTCAAAATCGACTCAAAATGATCCAGAATCAGAGAAGAGAGCATTAAAACCGCCATGTTTGATCCTGAAATGGCCTCCTCCATTAAGGCAGCGGCTCAGTCAGCAGGGGCTTGGACTTGGAGACGTAGGGTCGCCGGTTCAAGTCCCCGACCAGACCTACAATGTGGAGTGTGGACTGCTACTTGGAGAGGTCCCAGTTCACCTCCTGCCCTGCCGTGGTGCTCTTGAGCAAGGCACTGGACATCCCCCTCCCCCCCACTCCCAAAGTGTCCAAATCAGCCAAGCCATTCTGTAACTATTGTCCACATACTGTAAGCTATAATGCTAATGTATGTAACTTGTGCTAATTCACCAACATATGCAGGTTAGCATCCAGCAGTTACAATCATGGCTTAAAAAGACTATTTCTTCAAAATGTAGTAAAAAGTAATCATGATTTTCTTTTGGCATTTCTATCGTAACACTTTGGGGTCTCAACGTTTCCAGGTTCAGAACAGAGCTCTCAGAGCGGGTCCTGAGCATGAGGACATGTTGCAGTGTCAACACATAATG
>JAMFTG010002812.1:0-7500 GCA_023974075.1 Chaenocephalus aceratus
ACAAATAACCTGAAATCGCTGAAGAAAAATAAGTTTTAATAATATCATGCCTCAGTTTATCGTTAACACGTGAGCCACTTACAGATCACAGAAACATTTAGTCAGCGGTATCTGGAACCGAACAATCGAGTATTTTATTTCATGATCAAAACATCTTGTTCAACATGAGAGAAGTAGAAAGTACAGGTATTTGTGTTCAACATGTAAGAAGTAGAAAGTACAGGTATTTGTGTTCAACATGTGAGAAGTAGAAAGTACAGGTATTTGTGTTCAACATGTAAGAAGTAGAAAGTACAGGTATTTGAGTTCAACATGTAAGAAGTAGAAAGTACAGGTATTTGGGTTCAACATGTAAGAAGTAGAAAGTACAGGTATTTGAGTTCAACATGTAAGAAATAGAAAGTACAGGTATTTGGGTTCAACATGTAAGAAGTAGAAAGTACAGGTATTTGAGTTCAACATGTGAGAAGTAGAAAGTACAGGTATTTGAGTTCAACATGTAAGAAGTAGAAAGTACAGGTATTTGAGTTCAACATGTGAGAAGTAGAAAGTACAGGTATTTGAGTTCAACATGAGAGAAGTAGAAAGTACAGGTATTTGGGTTCAACATGTAAGAAGTAGAAAGTACAGGTATTTGTGTTCAACATGTAAGAAGTAGAAAGTACAGGTATTTGAGTTCAACATGTAAGAAGTAGAAAGTACAGGTATTTGAGTTCAACATGTAAGAAGTAGAAAGTACAGGTATTTGGGTTCAACATGTAAGAAGTAGAAAGTACAGGTATTTGGGTTCAACATGTAAGAAGTAGAAAGTACAGGTATTTGTGTTCAACATGTAAGAAGTAGAAAGTACAGGTATTTGAGTTCAACATGTAAGAAGTAGAAAGTACAGGTATTTGAGTTCAACATGTAAGAAGTAGAAAGTACAGGTATTTGGGTTCAACATGTAAGAAGTAGAAAGTACAGGTATTTGTGTTCAACATGTAAGAAGTAGAAAGTACAGGTATTTGGGTTCAACATGTAAGAAGTAGAAAGTACAGGTATTTGAGTTCAACATGTGAGAAGTAGAAAGTACAGGTATTTGAGTTCAACATGAGAGAAGTAGAAAGTACAGGTATTTGAGTTCAACATGTAAGAAGTAGAAAGTACAGGTATTTGAGTTCAACATGTAAGAAGTAGAAAGTACAGGTATTTGGGTTCAACATGTAAGAAGTAGAAAGTACAGGTATTTGTGTTCAACATGTAAGAAGTAGAAAGTACAGGTATTTGAGTTCAACATGTAAGAAGTAGAAAGTACAGGTATTTGAGTTCAACATGTAAGAAGTAGAAAGTACAGGTATTTGGGTTCAACATGTAAGAAGTAGAAAGTACAGGTATTTGGGTTCAACATGAGAGAAGTAGAAAGTACAGGTATTTGAGTTCAACATGTAAGAAGTAGAAAGTACAGGTATTTGAGTTCAACATGTAAGAAGTAGAAAGTACAGGTATTTGTGTTCAACATGTAAGAAGTAGAAAGTACAGGTATTTGAGTTCAACATGAGAGAAGTAGAAAGTACAGGTATTTGGGTTCAACATGTAAGAAGTAGTAGCGTGGCGTGGGGAAAAAAAATAGGGGAAGCCAATAACACGTCCTTTCTTTGGGTCGGGGGTGTGGTGGTCAATGTAATAACGTAACCAGATGAGTTACCCGGTGTCATTGTACACACATGTGTATCACACAGATGCAGGACTTGCACACGCCTGCTATCTAGCCGACAGGTCCGCACGCACTCTCCAGCCCAAACTCTAATAAGCATTCATTCACAAACTAAATCAGGAGACCTTTAATGTTTTACGTCCGACTCGCTCCTTTGTTCCTCGCTGTGCACAGCTCCAGTTTGGGCATCGGCCCTGTCATCAGATTGTATTTGTTGTTGCTGCTGTAGCGGAAGTTTAGTACAATTATTTTTGATGAAATACTACAAATCTCCAACCTCCATAATTGCAGTTGCTTCAGTTGCTTGCTAGACATGTGGATATTATCCAGCTGAACACAACTTGCATTTATCTAACAGGTTCGTTTTCCACTGACCTTATTTCGAGCCTTATTTCGAGCTATTTTCCTAAACCCTCTGGAGAAATCCCGTTGCTTTCTGTCGAGGGAAACCGAGCGCAGCTTACTTCCGGGTTTTAGGACGCGTCACTGCCACACTAAGTTGATGCGATTTGATTGGATTGTGAGGCAAGGGAAGCCAGCCGCCTCTGGCTTCCCTTGCCATGGCCCTGACCAATCACAGGATGGCAGGGGCATCACGTGAGCCTCATCTGATTGGTCAATCCCTCCATTTGTTTTCACCTTTATATATACAGTCTATGGTTTTCACCAAGGGAAGCCAGATTCGGCTGGCCTCCTCTCGCAGCAGAATGCAATCTACTGTTTCACCATAACATGTAGAGGGGCGCTGTTTCACTCGTTGTAAAATACTCAATGAGAATGGGGGAGACGGGCCGGCAGCAACACACAGCAACGGAGAATTATCGAAACAAAGTGTTTTTATTTATTTATTTAAATTATAACTACAATCCGAAAAAACAGGGGAAGCCAAAGAAGAAGTCAAAGTAAAAAGTCATCAGAAAAATAAGTACTGATACCAGAAACATATACTTAAGTACAGTAACGAAGTATTTGTACCCCAATACTTCCCAACTCTGCATGAAGGTTATGAAATGTATTTGTTGTCATTTTCACACTTTGCTAAATCGACCCGCGGCCGATTGGACCCTGATCTGATTTAAAGGCAGTGGAGAATACGAGTGTTATGTTTGTGTGTAAATCAGTGAGTGAGATTCCTCTGAGTTCATCTTCATCTCTCCTGCTCTTCCTCTCTTCCTCCATCTGTCTCCTCCCTCCTCTTCCTCTGTATCCTCTTCACCGTCTGTCTGCGCGTGAACTCTGACCCACATTGTCACCGTGTTGTCATGGGGACGATGTGGCGGCTGTTAAAGTGCTACTAATTGTTGCACAGACAGATATATTATTTTAATACGTCCTCGCCGTCCGTGAGAGTCCTCTCTAACCCGGCTCCTCCACCCTCTCTGCAGACAGGAATCGATGCATAATGAGCCGTGAAATTATTTCATTCCTGTTAATGGCGTCTTATGACTTTCTCCTGCCGATCGAGTCTTTACTAGAGATGTTACTTTATATCTCTAAATGCAATATGCAGGGGATGTGTAGTTCCTTACTGCAGTTGTGATATCTGCATTGTATTCTGTGTAAGATGAATACATAAGGTTCAGCCGTTAACATGTAAAGTTGCATCTCTACCAAGTACTCCAAAGAAGAACAACGAAAATGTATTTTAGTAATAAATCTGTTTTCCATTAAGCTAAAGCTACGTTTCTCAAAGTATGTATACTCTTTTCAAAATCTAGACAAATACATAGTGGCTATTTTACAAGCTGAATATGACAAATAATCCAGTTATACATAATGTGATTGTGAAATGGGATGTTAAGCAGGAGAAGGACTTGTAATTGTGTTCTCTTAAGTATCCTTTGATGCCATTGATCTTTGGACTATTTGAAATCCTCTTGGGTTTTTCCACCCCCGCACATTATCTGAGCAGCGACTGCTGTCAGATGAACTTTAAAAAGACAGTAAATATGATATGTTTGATGCTGAGTTATTGTTCTTTGCATGTGCTTGAATATTTTCAATCTTGGCCTGGGTGTCAGAACATGAGATTTCTGCACAAAATTGATCTCTTTCCATGGCAACCGTATCGTACCGCCTGCAGAGCGAGAAACAACAACACTGTGTGTGTGTGTGTGTGTGTGTGTGTGTGTGTGTGTGTGTGTGTGTGTGTGTGTGTGTGTGTGTGTGTGTCCATAGAGATATGTCTACAGCGGATCGTGCAGAGTGACTAAAACTGGAATGCTAAGTGGGCCTGTGGGTTTTATTTGACAGGAAGGACACAGTCTGGATCACACAGAACAAATTAATCTCCATGTTATCAACACTAAGTGATGATGATGATTCAACTTATTGTCATTACACAGTACAGGTACTACGTAACGAAACGGTTTCTCTGCATGTGACCCATCCTAGTGTTAGGAGCAGTGGGCGGCCATTATGTACGGTGCCCAGGGGGTGTAGGGAACGGTGCCTTGCTCAGGGACACTTCGGTAGCACTAGGTCTTTCCGGGACTTGAACTGGTGACTTTCCAGTTGCCAAGCCAAGTCCCTATCGACTTCGCCACCACCGCCCGGTAAGGAACTACAGATCCTTCAAACCCTATTGCTTTATCAAAGGTAAAGTGCTAGAACTGCAGGGTGTCTTTATTCAGAATTCTGAGGATAAGTGAGCATTCTGGGAAACTTTAAAATACTGAGACATTTCGAATTTTTTCAGAGAAAACGTGAGAATTTCAAAATTCTGAGGAAAAATATATTCTGAGAAATTGACAATTCTGATAAACTTTTAAATGTCTCGAAAATTCTCTCAAAATTCTCAGACATTTCAAAATTCTGAGCAAATTAATCTCCATGTTATCGACACTAAGTGGACCCTCCAGAACAACGGGCTAAAATCCTTCATTATGCGATTAAACAATCGGTTTTTATGCGATTCCATGCGGTGAAATTGCGGGAAGTTGCGAAATATGCTAAAAAAAAATTTTGCAATATTGGGCTGTCTTATTTATTTATTCTCTCTCACACACAACCTGCCACTAACGTTAACCCTTTACTATTCAATTAAACACATTCAATGTTTATTTATTGTAAAAGCAATTGGGCTATTTTAATCACACTCTCTCACACACACAAACACACATGCACACACACACACACACACACACACACACACACACACACACATACCATGTATACATCACTTCAGGGGACATTACATTGACTTACATGCATTTCCTGGAGACTTATCCTAACATTAACCATAACCAACACATGCCTTACCCTAACTCTAACCCTTACCCTTAACCTAACCCTAACCAAGTCTTCACCCTAAAATTAATGATCCCCCTTATGGGGACCTCCAATATGTCCCCATAAGGGAAGCCAGTCCCCACACGTGACTATGTAAACAGATTTAGGTCCCCACAAGTATAGTAATGCTAGAACACACACACACACATCTCCGCCTCATTCTGTTTTCATTTACTCGTTATCTGACCAGCTTCAGTCTTGTAGGCGTCTCACCTCGTTTCTTGTAGCCCTCGAAAGGGTTTTGGAGGTCGATGCCTCGGTGAACGCGAGTTGTTTGGCTTTCTTGTCCGCAGCAGCAGAAAGCATTTTGGAATGTTTGAATGAATCAAAGTGGGTCGTCACCGTCGATGTTCTCGTATGCTCCAACACACAGTCGCACGGGGTGCAGAATAGTTTCCCCCCACTTTCGTGCAAGACATCGGGAACTGCTTTGCCCGGTCTTTAGCAGAAATGTTCGTCGTAAACGGGATGGATTAGATTTGTTCATCTTGGTGTTTGAGCTCCACACGTTCACACGACGGTGTTTGCCTTCTGTGATGCACGGGCTGATGACGTCGCGTCATCTTTTTTTCTCAACTTTGTGTGAAAAATGCGGGGAGTATGCGGCCTTTTGATAAATATGCAGCCTTTTGATAAATATGCGGCCTTTTGATAAATATGCAGCCTTTTGAAAATCTGCGCCATTTTGCTGATTATGCGGTAAATTCTGCGATCGCAGAATCGCGTTTTTCTGCAGGATCTAACTAAGGAACAAAAGATCCTTAGGCCTACAACTATTTTACTTTTATCCAAAGTATAAAGTACTGCAGTGTCTTTTTTTAAATACTGAGATCAAGTCATTATTCTGAGAAAGTGAAAAATCGATGAAAAAGTGAAAATTCTGAGAAAAAGTTACGAAAAATTAATTTAATGAAGAAATCTAAATTGTGAGAAAGGAACATTCTCTTGGCTTCCTGTGGAGGGAACCAGGGACAGACATTTAATTTAAAGAGTTCACCTTGAGTGACCTTTGGAAAGAGAGATGAGTGGATGCTGAGGAGCTGTAATCCTTAAATGCTGCAGTTCCTGATATATTTCTGGTGATTTAAGCACTTTGGAGAACAGCTGATTCATCATAATATGGCGGGCGTCCTCTGAGTCTCTGCAGCCTCCTTTCTGTCTGACAGACCGCTCGTTAGTGGAGAAGCTGCTGAAGGGAAGCTCGGAGAGGTGAGCCATTAAAACCCAGCTGATGGACTTCACAGGTGTGTTTCGGGCATTGCTCAGCAGCTCATTTCGGCGAAGAAAGCTGCAGGAGAGCAGCAGATAGCGGACTCTTTAATGAAACTATAAAACATGCCTCGTGTTCGACACAGTGTTCAGGTAACTCTCAGAGTGACATGCTTTGAGAGCTTTGCTCCATCTCCAATGGAACGATGAAGCTCAGCTAAAAGGCTGTGAACGGCGCCGAGGCAGAAATAATGTTTGTTTTGTTGAAGCAGAAGACTCCGACGCTCCGAATATTATAACCATCACTCAGAGCTTTTTTAACACTTTGGAAACATCATGTGGAAACGCTTTTCTGGATTATGTTTAATTTTCTGCCTGGTTGTTAGTGAGATTAGATCTGAGAAAACAACTGCAACGATGCTCACGATTGTTTTAGATTAGAAAGCATTTACAACCAATAAAACCATCCCTGTTTCCAGCCTGATCAAGGTAATTCACCGCTGAACCGAACAAGCCGTTATTTTAGAGTCCAAGGCATACTGGGTTGCATCAATCAGCTCATCATGGGCGCTCTCTTTTAACCAATCACATCTCACCACAATCTCCAGCAGCTAATTCAGTCAAATTCTGTGAAAAAAGTCAACAATTTGAGTAAAAAGTCAACATTTTGGACAAAAAGTGAAATTCTGAGAAAAAAAGTCAAAAGTTAAGAAAAATACTAATATTTTAGAAAACAGTCAAAATATTACAAAAAAAAGTCAAATTCTTGGAAAAAAGTCAACAATTTGAGAAAAAAGTCAAAAGTTTAGAAAAAAAGTCAAAAGTTTAGAAACAAGTACAATTCGATTTATATCAAATGGCGCATGTGTCAATAAATGTTCTTATGTTTCCCTGTTTTCATCTTCGTCGTAGTGACCTGCAGAATGTAAAGCATTGAGTTTTCATACAGAGGCCACTTGTGCAAACAAAAACACAGCAGGACACTTCATAGAAATGCATTTTTGACAAAGAAAATAAATATATAAGACAATTTCAAAAATACTACATACATATACTTTTAAAACTCATATATATATATATATATATAACATCACCCCAGTCCTCAAAGACCTCCACTGGCTTCCTGTCTCCCATCGCATCAACTACAAAGTTCTGGTCCTCACCTACAAAGCACTCCACCATCTGGCCCCCCCTGATCTCACAAACCTTCTCACTCCTTATCAACCCCCACGGTCCCTCAGACCCCCCATGGTCCCTCAGACCCCCCACGGCCCCTCAGACCCCCATGGTCCCTCAGACCCCCCACG
>JAMFTG010002812.1:12500-20000 GCA_023974075.1 Chaenocephalus aceratus
CTGACCTGTGGAAGTGGAGCAGCTGTTAAGAACCACTCTGTTTACTGACGCTGAGTTCTACAGATTTAAAACGTATCATCAACACACAGACGTACAGAAATACTTCACACACACGTTGAAGTAAAGCTTCATGAAACACGAGGACAAAAGGTCGTAGTTAGGGAGGCAGTGGCGTAGTTAGGGAGGCGGATACTGTTAAAGGAACAGCATGTTTTCAGCCATTCAGATATTTAAAAAACTGAATAAAGTATAGACAAAATAAACAGCGCATAATAATGTGTAAACATATCTGCAGTAGAAAGACATGTATCACAAATAACACACAATGTCAAATACTCCGGATAAATTAAATGATCTAAAGAAGCCCGAAAGAAAAACCTGCAGCGACAGAAACATATGAATCCGGAGACATTCCCAAGCTGACTCATAAAGCACACACAGACACACTGCCCTCCGTCTCCTTCCCTCAATCTCCCAAGTCTCCATCCTTCTCTGGTTCCTCCCTGTCAGGTCCTCCTTCACATCTCCCCTCGTGCTGTACTCATGAAGCGGATGATTACAGGCTGACACCGCAGACAGTTTGACGGCTCAACCCAACGTCAGTCTGTGCTACGCGTGAACAGGATCCTACCATCACCTCAAAGGGCCAGGTCGTCTGCGTTCAGCCCGTGATCAGTGACTCAGCGTGTTCTGATCAGCGACTCTACTCAGCGTGTTCTGATCAGTGACTCAGCGTGTTCTGATCAGTGACTCTACTCAGCGTGTTCTGATCAGTGACTAAGCGTGTTCTGGTCAGTGACTCAGCGTGTTCTGATCAGTGACTCAGCGTGTTCTGATCAGTGACTCTACTCAGCGTGTTCTGATCAGTGACTCAGCGTGTTCTGATCAGTGACTCAGCGTGTTCTGATCAGTGACTCAGCGTGTTCTGATCAGCGACTCTACTCAGCGTGTTCTGATCAGTGACTCAGCGTGTTCTGATCAGTGACTCAGCGTGTTCTGATCAGTGACTCAGCGTGTTCTGCTCAGTGACTCAGCGTGTTCTGATGCAGCCAGCGGGCTCAACGTGGAGCTCTGGATCGAATCTGTGCGCAGGGTTCTACTTCCAGGTCAGCAGCTCCTCACAACCCGTGTGAATATAAGTAGCACTTTCAGAGGTGAGAAGTAAATAAGTACATTCACTCAAGTACTGTACTTAAGTACAATTTAGAGGTACTTGTACTTGACTTGAGTATTTCAATTTGATGGTACTTTGTACTTCTACTTTTACTGAAGTACAAGATCTGAGTACTTCTACTTTTACTCAAGTACAAGATCTGAGTACTTCTACTTTTACTCAAGTACAAGATCTGAGTACTTCTACTTTTACTGAAGTACCAGATCTGAGTACTTCTACTTTTACTAAAGTACAACATCTTAGTACTTCTATTTTTACTCAAGTACAACATCTGAGTACTTCTACTTTTACTCAAGTACAAGATCTGAGTACTTCTACTTTTACTCAAGAACAAGATCTGAGTACTTCTACTTTTACTCAAGTACAAGGTCTGAGTACTTCTACTTTTACTCAAGAACAAGACCTGAGTACTTCTACTTTTACTCAAGTACAAGTTCTGAGTACTTCTACTTTTACTCAAGTACAAGATCTGAGTACTTTACTGTTACTCAAGTACAAGATCTGAGTACTTCTACTTTTACTCAAGGACAAGATCTGAGTACTTCTACTTTACTCAAGTACAAGATCTGAGTACTTCTACTTTTACTAAAGTACAAGATCTGAGTACTTCTACTTTTACTCAAGAACAAGATCTGAGTACTTCTACTTTTACTCAAGTACAAGGTCTGAGTACTTCTACTTTTACTCAAGAACAAGATCTGAGTACTTCTACTTTTACTCAAGTACAAGATCTGAGTACTTTTACTCAAGTACAAGACCTGAGTACTTCTACTTTTACTCAAGTACAAGATCTGAGTACTTCTACTTTTACTCAAGAACAAGATCTGAGTTACTTCTACTTTTACTCAAGTACAAGGTCTGAGTACTTCTACTTTTACTCAAGAACAAGATCTGAGTACTTCTACTTTTACTCAAGTACAAGATCTGAGTACTTCTACTTTACTCAAGTACAAGATCTGAGTACTTCTACTTTTACTAAAGTAACAAGATCTGAGTACTTCTACTTTTACTCAAGAACAATGATCTGAGTACTTCTACTTTTACTCAAGTACAAGGTCTGAAGTACTTCTACTTTTACTCAAGTACAAGATCTGAGTACTTCTACTTTTACTCAAGTACAAGATCTGAGTACTTCTACTTTACTCAGTACAAGACCTGAGTACTTCTAACTTTTATCAAGTACAAGATCTGAGTACTTCTACTTTTACTTCAAGTATAAGATCTGAGTACTTCTACTTTTACTCAAGTACAAGGTCTGATATTTAACTTTTACTCAAGACAAGATCTGAGTACTTCTACTTTTTACTGAAGTACAAGATCTGAGTACTTCTACTTTTACTCAAGTACAAGATCTGAGTACTTCTACTTTTACTCAAGTACAAGATCTGAGTACTCTTACTTTTACTCAAGCACAAGATCTGAGTACTTCTACTTTTACTCAGTACAAGATCTGTGTACTTCATAATTTGTTTTACTTTTCTTTATGTACATTGTTCAACAACTAATTGTATTTTTGCTTGGGTTTAAATATGCTAACTTGTACTTGTACTTGTGTACAATACTGCAGCAGACCCACTCTCGTGCTCCTCTGCTGAACAGCTAGGTTCTCCTTATAGATAGTTTCTGCTGTAAATAGAGGGCGGGACCTGGAGAGACTGAACGGTTGTTACTCAGCGTGAGAATGGATGGTACTCTGATAATAAATAGAGGAGTACTGGCCCCTCCCCTCTTCCACTTGTGTGTCCTGGCAGCAGCGTGACGCTCACATCTGCATCCATTACAGACGCTCTGCAGCAGCAACACCGCTGATGAGCAGAACCTGATCAATGCTCAGCCCTCTGATCGAGACCAGGAGCGAGACTCGTGTCCGGAGAAGGAGGGCAAATAAATCACTGCATCAGAATAACCTCTATGGAGGACACACTGACCCTGAAGAGGTGCAGGAATGAGTCCTCAAAGGAATGAGTCCTCAAACCCTGGAATAAGTCAGCATCTGAGCACTTCCTGTCCCCTGGTCTGGAGGTCAACGGTGCTCTGAGTGTGTTTCTGGTTGTTATCCTGAAATACCGTCAAGTGCAGAAGAGAGAGTTCTTAAATACTAGTCCTTTAATGTCGATAGACCCAGGATTCACAGAGCGTGTGTGTGTGTGTGTGTGTGTGTGTGTGTGTGTGTGTGTGTGTGTGTGTGTGTGCAACAAGATAGACTTTAAATATCGACATCTTTTTTTATGAAGTTGTGTATATTTACAGACTGTTGCAAAAAAAAAAGATTATTTGTATTCATTTTCTTCAGCCAAGAGATGCTGATTTGAAACCGTTGAAGTTCTGGGATTTCCTGTTTCTGCCAGAGAGAGGGGAGTTTGTTCCAAAGCTGGCTGTTGTTTTTATACCCTCCGTCTGACAGAAGGACCTAGAGTGTGACTTCAGACGGAGGGGGAGTGGGTAGGGGTGGTTTGGAATCAGGCTTATGTTAGCATTTGAGCACTTCCTGTCCCCTGGTCTGGAGGTCAACGGTTCTCTGAGTGTGTTTCTGGTTGTTATCCTGAAATACCGTCAAGTGCAGAAGAGAGAGTTCTTAAATACAAGTCCTTTAACGTCGACAGACCCAGGATCCTCAGAGATGGGCAAAGAAAGGCAAAAAGCGAAACCAAAGCGCTGCTGAGGAAACTCTGCTTCACTGACCCTGAAGAGGTGCAGGACTGAGTCCTCAAAGCAGGAGCACGTCCGCATGTTAACCTCCTGTGAAGATAGTTTATTTGAATACAAGTCCTTTAAGAGGCAACACGACTCTAGGGATGTGTGAGTAATCACTTCATATGTTTCGTTTGCAACGCTGCAAAAGACGGGTTCTGATAAACGAGCAAAATAACGGTCATATCCCCTTCCTCACATTTATACATGAGATGAACACAGTTTACACATCAACACGTTGGTTTATTGTTTTCATGGGACTTCTTGGACGTACAAAAGAAAATGTTGAATTATCCCAACAACGTTTTAAATGTTGCTAAAATGGGAAAGTTGGAGTTAAGAAACAAGGACATACAACAATAACTGGAATAGAAAATAGATGTATTCTATATATTTCGACCTCTGTGCCGATTTCAGCCATGTTTTTAAAATAGGTATTTAATTTGCTAAACATTTTAAAATGATGATGTCATTCAGGAAGAGTCTTGAGGAAACGATTAGATCTTTCAGAGGAAATGGGAGACGATGAGTTCGTTTGGTAAAAAATAACTTGGGTTTAATGGTTTATCGATAATAGAGATGGTTCTGACGAACAGCAGCATTATGGCCTGTGTGCCGTAAAGGACTGGAGGTTATCTGAACCCTCAGTAACCAGTGCAGCCTGTGGTGGAAACCATTACAACCCACTGCTGTGGTGGAAGCCATTACAACCCACTGCTGTGGTGGAAGCCATTACAACAGAGTGTAGAAACCACTAAAAAACCATTATGCTGTGGCTCTAATGGCAGTCAGCTGCAAAATATGGTCTGACCCCAAAGAAATTGCAACAAAACGTTTCTCAATGGATTACTGTAGTATCAGCTGTACTTCATAACATACTAAAAGTCTAGCAAAATCTGACAACTACAACGGTCTGATTTTCAAGATGGCGTCCAAGATGGCGTCCAAGGTGGCGTCCAAGATGGCGTCCAAGATGGCGTCCAAGATGGCGTCCAAGATGGCGTCCAAGGTGGCGTCCAGATGGCCGAAAATCCCTTAAAATACCAAGCCCCCAGGAAGTGCGCCGGACTCTGTGCCCACAATTCGTTGTGTCCAAACGGCGGTACTGCAACTCCCGTATCAGTCCGTGACGTCACCCGGCCCAAAACAACGTTTCCCCATTGACTAACACGAGGAAAGAGACGTCTGTAAATCAGAGGGACATTGCTACCCAGTAGGAACTATCTTATAGCCCTTATTAGAATCATTCGGTCCTTAAAGTTGTAAAATGACCTAAAAGCCAAATCTAGATTTATTTTCTCTCTCCATTCATTCTAGTGAGCCGAGAGTGGGAGCTCGGGGGGCGGGGCTTAATGAAAGGAGGCGGGGCTTAAGCGGTGCATACTCTGTGAGCGCACATACGGGTTCTTCTGCTCTGACAGCCAGGCATGCTGGGTAATCTGTGACGTTTCGCTCTCTCAAAAGTTGGGCCATTTTGTCCTCATGAGCCAATGAGCAGCTCTCATAGGACAGAACGAGACTCCGCCTCCGACGCTGCATCCAGTTCTAATTATACATCCTTGTGAAATACTCTTAACTCATTCATAATTTATTCTGGACAGATAAGATAAGATAAGAAGTACTTTATTGATCCCAATTTGGGAAATGTTTGTTGCATAAAAAGAGACATGGCATTGTACAATACAAATTAAAAGAAAAAGAAATAAACAAGAAAGTAGAAAATATATATAATAATACAAGATATAGAGCGAGGTATTATATTCACATTATTTGGCTAAATGTATGTTTGGGGCTGGAATCCACTCGTCTTGTCCAAATTAGAAAATAGATTACATACTTTTTGAATCCAATATTTTGGACACCTAGTACTATATAAACCTTTTTGTTGCAAAAGTGTTTTTCTTTCCTTCACGCGGGCCGCTCTAATGGACCTGCAGCTTCTTAATGTCTCCGGAACCATGAAGTCTAACGGGTTCTGATGTTTGCCCTTTGTATTCCTCGGTAAGTGTACGGCAAGAAGAAGTTAATTACAGCGCTTCTGAACACAGTGAACCTTTGCTGTTTGACATTTAAGACGGTAAGAGAAGCAGAGGTCGACTTTTTCATTTACTTTGCCGCTGAGATGATGTTGGAAATAGATCTCTCACCCACACAGGAAATAAAGTACGGCTTTATGAAACCAAGACAAAGAGACTGGAATATTCCTCATGGACTTTGATAAAAAATGTCCCTTTATGGATTTTTACAGTATTCATTCGGCGGAAAAATCCTTCCTGAAGAGTTTAAATTGAACCTAATGAATAAAACATGTGGTGTTGGTAAGTTTAACCATGAGGTGAAGTCTCTCTAATATTGATGTTGAGGCCATAAGTTCTGATTCATTCGTCTTTGAGTCAATTTAGTCAGAAGAAAACTGCACAAAGCTAGTCCTTGAATTATTGATACATCTACAATTAGAGCCTCCGTATAAGGTTAACCGTTTGGTGTCAAGAGTATCCAAACATACTAAATATATGTTCAGATGTCTTCAAACCAAGGTCTTTAAAGAGTCCTCTCCTGCTGATGTTCTGTGTGTCTCTACTTTAAAGAGTCCTCTCCTGCTGATGTTCAGGTGTATATCAGTATGTAGTGTCTCTACTTTAAAGAGTCCTCTCCTGCTGATGTTCAGGTGTATATCAGTATGTAGTGTCTCTACTTTAAAGAGTCCTCTCCTGCTGATGTTCAGGTGTGTATCAGTATGTAGTGTCTCTACTTTAAAGAGTCCTCTCGTGCTGATGTTCAGGTGTATATCAGTATGTAGTGTCTCTACTTTAAAGAGTCCTCTCCTGCTGATGTTCAGGTGTATATCAGTATGTAGTGTCTCTACTTTAAAGAGTCCTCCCCTGCTGATGCTCAGGTGTATATCAGTATGTAGTGTCTCTACTTTAAAGAGTCCTCTGCTGCTGGTGTTCAGGTGTATATCAGTATGTAGTGTCTCTACTTTAAAGAGTCCTCTCCTGCTGATGTTCAGGTGGTATATCAGTATGTAGTGTCTCTACTTTAAAGAGTCCTCTCCTGCTGATGTTCAGGTGTATATCAGTATGTAGTGTCTCTACTTTTAAGAGTCCTCTGCTGCTGATGTTCAGGTGTATATCAGTATGTAGTGTCTCTACTTTAAAGAGTCCTCTGCTGCTGATGTTCAGGTGTATATCAGTATGTAGTGTCTCTACTTTAAAGAGTCCTCTCCTGCTGATGTTCAGGTGTATATCAGTATGTAGTGTCTCTACTTTAAAGAGTCCTCTCGTGCTGATGTTCAGGTGTATATCAGTATGTAGTGTCTCTACTTTAAAGAGTCCCTCTGCTGCTGATGTTCAGGTGTATATCAGTATGTAGTGTCTCTACTTTAAAGAGTCCTCTCCTGCTGATGTTCAGGTGTATATCAGTATGTAGTGTCCTCTACTTTAAAGAGTCCTCTCCTGCTGATGTTCAGGTGTGTATCAGTATGTAGTGTCTCTACTTTAAAGAGTCCTCCCCTGCTGATGCTCAGGTGTATATCAGTATGTGGTGTCTCTACTTTAAAGAGTCCTCTCGTGCTGATGTTCAGGTGTATATCAGTATGTAGTGTCTCTACTTTAAAGAGTCCTCTCCTGCTGATG
>JAMFTG010002813.1:0-27755 GCA_023974075.1 Chaenocephalus aceratus
TCTCCTCTCTCCTCTCTCCTCTCTCCTCTCTCCTCTCCTCTCCTCGGTTATAGCTCCTCCAGAGGCTCTCTAGCCTCTCCTTCTCCTCTCCTCTCTCCTCTCCTCTCTCCTCGGTTATAGCTCCTCCAGAGAGCCTCCTCCTCCTCTCCTCTCCTCTCTCCTCTCTTCCTCGGTTATAGCTCCTCCAGAGAGCCTCCCTCTCCTCTCCTCTCTCTCTCCTCTCTCCTCGGTCATAGCTCCTCCAGAGAGCCTCCTCTCTCCTCTCCTCTCCTCTCTCCTCGGTTATAGCTCCTCCAGAGAGCTCCTCTCTCCTCTCTCTTCTCCTCGCCTCTCTCCTCGGTTATAGCTCCTCCAGAGAGCCTCCTCTCTCCTCTCTCCTCTCTCTCTCCTCGGTTATAGCTCCTCCAGAGAGCCTCCTCTCTCCTCCTGACCCTAAGTGCACATGTACCCATCACTCCCAGTATGAGATCCCCAGTGAGCGCTTCCTTGGTGCTCGTTGTCCACACGTTGTTTTCAGTGTCCTTTGAAGGCCACATGTTGAGGGGGAATCAAACACTTTGGTTAAGTCCGTGTCGTCTCAGCAGTTTGCATCTTGTTGTAAATTTTGTACAGTTTGAAAACGTGTTGTCTTGTTTCATGAGCGCTATTTATTATTATTGTTATTGTTATTGTTATTATTATTATTGCCATGTGTCTTTGAAAAAGATGTAAAGAGAGCACTGAATGTATTCATTTATGCCTTCCGTGTATGAACCGTGTACAGTCAGATCTATACGAGAAAATAAAGCTGTCTTTGGGTACGCCTGATTCGCTCTGCACTCAGACTACAGTCATGTGTCTGCTTCCTGGTCGGAGGAGTCTTCCTCTTCCTGGATCCAAGGTCTGAGGAGTCCTCCCTCTCCCTGGATCCAAGGTCTGAGGAGTCTTCCCTCTCCCTGGATCCAAGGTCTGAGGAGTCTCCCTCTCCCTGGATCCAAGGTCTGAGGAGTCTCCCCTCTTCCTGGATCCATGCTCAGAGGAGTCTTCCTCTTCCTGGATCCAAGGTCTGAGGAGTCTTCCCTCTCCCTGGATCCAAGGTCTGAGGAGTCTCCCCTCTTCCTGGATCCAAGGTCTGAGGAGTCTCCCTCTGCCTGGATCCAAGGTCTGAGGAGTCTCCCTCTGCCTGGATCCAAGGTCTGAGGAGTCTCCCCTCTGTCCTGGATCCAAGGTCTGAGGAGTCTCCCTCTTCCCTGGATCCAAGGTCTGAGGAGTCTCCCTCTCCCTGGATCCAAGGTCTGAGGAGTCTTCCCTCTCCTGGATCCAGGTCTGAGGAGTCTTCCCTCTTCCTGGATCCAAGGTCTGAGGAGTCTTCCCTCTTCCTGGATCCAAGGTCTGAGGAGTCTCCCTCTTCCTGGATCCAAGGTCTGAGGAGTCTTCCCTCTCCCTGGATCCAAGGTCTGAGGAGTCTCCCTCTTCCTGGATCCATCTGAGGAGTCTCCTCTTCCTGGATCCAAGGTCTGAGGAGTCTTCCCTCTCCTGGATCCAAGGTCTGAGGAGTCTCCCTCTTCCTGGATCCAAGGTCTGAGGAGTCTTCCTCTTCCTGGATCCAAGGTCTGAGGAGTCTCCCTCCTCCGGATCCAAGGTCTGAGGAGTCTCCCCTCTTCCTGGATCCAAGGTCTGAGGAGTCTCCCTCTGCCTGGATCCAAGGTCTGAGGAGTCTCCCTCTGCCTGGATCCAAGGTCTGAGGAGTCTCCCTCTTCCTGGATCCAAGCTCAGAGGAGTCTCCTCTCCTGGATCCAAGGTCTGAGGAGTCTCCCCCTGTCCTGGATCCAAGGTCTGAGGAGTCTCCCTCTTCCTGGATCCAAGGTCTGAGGAGTCTCCCTCTTCCTGGATCCAAGGTCTGAGGAGTCTCCCTCTTCCTGGATCCAAGGTCTGAGGAGTCTCCCTCTCCTGGATCCAAGGTCTGAGGAGTCTCCCTCTCCTGGATCCAAGGTCTGAGGAGTCTTCCCTCTTCCTGGATCCAAGGTCTGAGGAGTCTCCCTCTTCCTGGATCCAAGGTCTGAGGAGTCTTCCCTCTTCCTGGATCCAAGGTCTGAGGAGTCTTCCCTCTTCCTGGATCCAAGGTCTGAGGAGTCTCCCTCTTCCCTGGATCCAAGCTGAGGAGTCTTCCCTCTTCCTGGATCCAAGGTCTGAGGAGTCTTCCCTCTTCCTGGATCCAAGGTCTGAGGAGTCTCCCTCTTCCTGGATCCAAGCTCAGAGGAGTCTTCCCTCTTCCTGGATCCAAGGTCTGAGGAGTCTCCCTCTTCCTGGATCCAAGGTCTGAGGAGTCTTCCCTCTTCCTGGATCCAAGGTCTGAGGAGTCTTCCCCTTCCTGGATCCAAGGTCTGAGGAGTCTTCCCTCTTCCTGGATCCAAGGTCTGAGGAGTCTTCCCTCTTCCTGGATCCAAGGTCTGAGGAGTCTCCCTCTTCCTGGATCCAAGGTCAGAGGAGTCTTCCCTCTCCTGGATCCAAGGTCTGAGGAGTCTTCCCTCTTCCTGGATCCAAGGTCTGAGGAGTCTTCCTCTTCCTGGATCCAAGGTCAGAGGAGTCTTCCCTCTTCCTGGATCCAAGGTCAGAGGAGTCTCCCTCTCCTGGATCCAAGCTCAGAGGAGTCTTCCCTCTTCCTGGATCCAAGGTCTGAGGAGTCTTCCCTCTCCTGGATCCAAGCTGAGGAGTCTCCCTCTTCCTGGATCCAAGCTCTGAGGAGTCTCCCTCTTCCTGGATCCAAGGTCTGAGGAGTCTTCCCTCTTCCTGGATCCAAGGTCTGAGGAGTCTTCCCTCTTCCTGGATCCAAGGTCTGAGGAGTCTCCCTCTTCCTGGATCCAAGGTCTGAGGAGTCTCCCTCTTCCTGGATCCAAGGTCTGAGGAGTCTCCCTTCTTCCTGGATCCAAGGTCTGAGGAGGTCTCCCTCTTCCTGGGTCCAAGGTCTGAGGAGTCTTCCCTCTGCCTGGGTCCAAGGTCTGAGGAGTCTTCCCTCTGCCTGGGTCCAAGGTCTGAGGAGTCTTCCCTCTTCCTGGATCCAAGGTCTGAGGAGTCTTCCCTCTCCCTGGATCCAAGGTCTGAGGAGTCTCCCTCTTCCTGGATCCAAGGTCTGAGGAGTCTCCCTCTTCCTGGATCCAAGGTCTGAGGAGTCTTCCCTCTCCTGGATCCAAGGTCAGAGGAGTCTTCCCTCTCCCTGGATCCAAGCTCAGAGGAGTCTTCCCTCTCCCTGGATCCAAGCTCAGAGGAGTCTCCCTCTTCCTGGATCCAAGGTCTGAGGAGTCTCCCTCTCCTGGGTCCAAGGTCTGAGGAGTCTCCCTCTCCCTGGGTCCAAGGTCTGAGGAGTCTTCCCTCTTCCCTGGATCCAAGTCTGAGGAGTCTCCCTCTTCCTGGATCCAAGGTCTGAGGAGTCTCCCCTCTTCCTGGATCCAAGGTCTGAGGAGTCTCCCTCTCCCTGGGTCCAAGGTCTGAGACGTGACCATGCCGTGAGATAGAGGCTCTTGTTTCAGAGTTGGATCTCACACCAGGTGTTTTGGGGGAAATCACACATTTCGTCCGAAAACAGAAAACTTTTGAGCTGATTCTGTCAAATTACAAATAAGATTTCAGAGCTATTTACAAGATCTGATTCATCTAAATATACCGTCTTATTTCAAGAAATCTTACCGAGCTAATATTCACTTTGGGTAAGGGTTAGGTTTTTTTTTCAGGTAAAACATAATTATTTTTACATTTTTATGGAAAATCACCAACTACGTCAGAAAACAGGAAACCTCTGAGCATGTTGGGCCAATCGTTACCTGATCCTCGTCAAATATAGTTACAAATAAGTTTCCACAGCTATTTACAAGATCTGATTAATCTAAATATCCCGTCTTATTTTAAGAATTCTTACCGAGCAACATTTCACTTTGGGTAAGGGTTTACATTTTTTTAGTTGTATTTCAGATAAAACATAATTATTTTTACATTTTTATGGATAATCACCAGAAAACAGAAAACCTTTAAGCAATTCTGGCTTATTTTGACTTGTTTTGTAACAACATCTCCTGATTCTGGTGAGTAAAGCTCAAATAAGTTTCCACAGCTATTTACAAGATCTGATTGATCTAAAGCAGGGGTTCTCAAAGTTTTGATGAGTGAGGGCCCATGTAGGTTCCCAATATTGGATTGAGGGCCGCCCAAGAAAAAACGGAACACAAAATAATTCCAAAACAAATCCTTTCTTTATTGTACTAACCAATTACCGCAACTCGCGAGATGCCTAGTTGCCATGCAACCAGTAGTCTAGCAAACTTTCCACAAGCTTTCATTCATAATTTAGGAATGACAACCCAGGGGGCGCAGTTTTACCATTCTTAAATTCCATTCTAATTCTTACTAGATACGACCATGGAGGATTAAAATATAACGCATGCATTTCAGCGTGTCACGTTAACTATCGCGGGCCGCCAGAAACATTTCCGAGGGCCGCCATTGGCCCGCGGGCCGCACTTTGAGAACCCCTGATCTAAATATACCGTCTTATTTTAAGAATTCTTACCGAGCTAATATTCACCTGTTCTATTGGGTGAGGGTCAGCTTTTCTTTGAGTTGTATCTCACATGAAACGCGTTATTTTTTAACATTTTTATGGGAAATCACCAACTTGCATCAGAACACAGGAAACCTTTGAGCATGTCGGGCCAGTCGTTGCCTGGTCCTCGTCAAATATACCTCAAAATAAGATTTCAGAGCTAATTAGAAGTCCTGATTGATCGAAATATCCCGTCTTATTAATAAGCTTCTTACCGAGCAACAATTCACTCGCTGTATCGGCAGATTGTTGTTCTTATAACAAAAGAAAATACCGTGTTTTCATTATGTTTGTACTTGTTTCTGGAGCATCCACTCCCCCAGTGTAATGGTGACGAATGTGAGAGTTAACATTTGCTTGGCTTTCAATATATCACGAGGAGAGAATATCTCTCGTAGGTGTTTTTTATTATTTTTGCCCTTATCTAAACGCTCTTAGGGCGAGTCAACCCGCAAATCCATTTACCCATTGAGAGCATTTACCACACACTTAGGCCTCGATTCAATTGTGGAGATCCAGTTAGTCCCGGCAGCGGACAGTGGTCGGTTAACAGTGATGGATGATCACTGGGGGGGGGGGGAGGGTTAAAGTACACACATCCTTTACTCAAGTAGAAGTACAGATACTCGTGTTTGAAAGTACTCTGGT
The DNA here is from genome assembly GCA_023974075.1 of Chaenocephalus aceratus. Lineage (NCBI taxonomy): Eukaryota > Metazoa > Chordata > Actinopteri > Perciformes > Channichthyidae > Chaenocephalus > Chaenocephalus aceratus. Next base: position 5,222 of record JAMFTG010002813.1, read on the forward strand.
GAAAGTAGAAGTACTGACTAAACTTCTTTCCTCAAGTCAAAGTAAAGAGGCTTTGAAGTGTACTTCAGTAGAAAGTACCCATAGCCTAGCAGCTGCTTTAAAGAGTACCTGACCTCCCTTTATATCAATAGAACAATAATGTCATTGTTAGCTAATGAATGTTTCCATGGTGACCAACGGCAACATGACAACGTTTCCATTGGTCCCTCTTCTTTAGAGAAGACCAGGAAGTGATGGATACACGGATCGTGTTCCAACCAATAGGCACGCAGTGACTCTAAAGAGTAATGACCACGCACCAAACACACATTCAGACTAAAGGAACCAGCTGTTTGGGAAATGAGAGAAGTAGAAAGTACAGGTATTTGAGTTCAACATGTAAGAAGTAGAAAGTACAGGTATTTGAGTTCAACATGTGAGAAGTAGAAAGTACAGGTATTTGAGTTCAACATGTAAGAAGTAGAAAGTACAGGTATTTGGTTCAACATTGAGAAGTAGAAAGTACAGGTATTTGGTTCAACATGTAAGAAGTAGAAAGTACAGGTATTTGAGTTCAACATGAGAGAAGTAGAAAGTACAGGTATTTGAGTTCACATGTGAGAAGTAGAAAGTACAGGTATTTGAGTTCAACATGCAAGAAGTAGAAAGTACAGGTATTTGAGTTCAACATGTAAGAAGTAGAAAGTACAGGTATTTGGGTTCAACATGTGAGAAGTAGAAAGTACAGGTATTTGGGTTCAACATGTAAGAAGTAGAAAGTACAGGTATTTGGGTTCAACATGTAAGAAGTAGAAAGTACAGGTATTTGTGTTCAACATGTAAGAAGTAGAAAGTACAGGTATTTGAGTTCAACATGAGAGAAGTAGAAAGTACAGGTATTTGAGTTCAACATGTAAGAAGTAGAAGTACAGGTATTTGGGTTCAACATGTAAGAAGTAGAAAGTACAGGTATTTGAGTTCAACATGTAAGAAGTAGAAAGTACAGGTATTTGAGTTCAACATGTGAGAAGTAGAAAGTACAGGTATTTGGGTTCAACATGTAAGAAGTAGAAAGTACAGGTATTTGGGTTCAACATGTAAGAAGTAGAAAGTACAGGTATTTGGGTTCAACATGTAAGAAGTAGAAAGTACAGGTATTTGGGTTCAACATGTAAGAAGTAGAAAGTACAGGTATTTGGTTCAACATGTAAGAAGTAGAAAGTACAGGTATTTGTGTTCAACATGTAAGAAGTAGAAAGTTACAGGTATTTGTGTTCACATGTAAGAAGTAGAAAGTACAGGTATTTGAGTTCAACATGTAAGAAGTAGAAAGTACAGGTATTTGAGTTCAACATGTAGAAGTAGAAAGTACAGGTATTTGAGTTCAACATGTAGAAGTAGAAAGTACAGGTATTTGAGTTCAACATGTGAGAAGTAGAAAGTACAGGTATTTGAGTTCAACATGTAAGAAGTAGAAAGTACAGGTATTTGTGTTTCAACATGTAAGAAGTAGAAAGTACAGGTATTTGAGTTTCAACATGTGAGAAGTAGAAAGTACAGGTATTTGAGTTCAACATGTAAGAAGTAGAAAGTACAGGTATTTGAGTTCAACATGAGAGAGAAGTAGAAAGTACAGGTATTTGGGTTCAACATGTAAGAAGTAGAAAGTACAGGTATTTGAGTTCAACATGTAAGAAGTAGAAAGTACAGGTATTTGAGTTCAACATGTGAGAAGTAGAAAGTACAGGTATTTGTGTTCAACATGTGAGAAGTAGAAAGTACAGGTATTTGGGTTCAACATGTAAGAAGTAGAAAGTACAGGTATTTGGGTTCAACATGTAAGAAATAGAAAGTACAGGTATTTGTGTTCAACATGTAAGAAGTAGAAAGTACAGGTATTTGAGTTCAACATGTAAGAAGTAGAAAGTACAGGTATTAGTGTTCAACATGTAAGAAGTAGAAAGTACAGGTATTTGTGTTCAACATGTAAGAAGTAGAAAGTACAGGTATTTGTGTTCAACATGTAAGAAGTAGAAAGTACAGGTATTTGTGTTCAACATGTGAGAAGTAGAAAGTACAAGTATTTGAGTTCAACATGTGAGAAATAGAAAGTACAGGTATTTGAGTTCAACATGTAAGAAGTAGAAAGTACAGGTATTAGTGTTCAACATGTAAGAAGTAGAAAGTACAGGTATTTGTGTTCAACATGTAAGAAGTAGAAAGTACAGGTATTTGAGTTCAACATGTGAGAAGTAGAAAGTACAGGTATTTGTGTTCAACATGTAAGAAGTCAAAGTAAAAAGTCTTCAGAAAAATAAGTAGTGGAGTAAAGTACTGACACCAGAAACATGTACTTAAGTTCAGTAACGGAGTATTTGTACTCCACTACTTCCCAGCTCTGCTGGAGAGGGGGTAAACAGAGGGAAGCAGATGCCGGCTGATCCTCTCGCTGCTGAAGAGACATGGCAGCAGATTGCAGATCTCAAATCTTCTCTTAATCCCTGTGCTGTTAACTAATTGTAACAGTGCTTTGTGAAATACAGGGAAATATGCTTTGTGCTTTGAGGCAAAGAGGGAATGTGGTCCATATGCCGCCCGTTAGCTTGTATGGAAATACGTCAAGCTGCTATATAGGGAATAAAGCAGCCGGGGTCTTTAACCACCGAGGTCACGAGTCTGATTTTCCCACCCGTGTTTACTGTACAGTGCAGAGAGACGGTAGCGGGGGTGCCGGAAAATGTCTCTTGACTAACAGTAAGGTATTGTAATATTAAAAACATGGATACACTTTAAAAAAAAACAGTAATTGTCTTAATAATAATTAAGATCTATAACTGTAATTTTACAAGAAATATCTCTTTAATTCCATGAAATATATTACTCTAACATATATTAATAGTTAGCATACAATCATACACCACAAAAATAACAAGAGTTGTCTTCCTTACAGAAAATGTTATTACAAAAACGACCATTTGCATGATGGCTCAAAAGGCCACAACAAAGCGGAGACACACCATATCAATGGTTAATAAAAGATGTTTATTTAGTCATTCAAATTAACCAAATGAAAGAAGTGCAAAGTGAGTAAAGCATGAGGTGTGGACGTCAGTGGTATCAGTAGTGTAAATGCAGAGTGAGGGTTAATGGACGTGTCTGTGTGAGGGTGTTGAGGTGCACAGAGTAAAGCAACTGAAGGAGCAACAGCATGCTCAACCGAACCAACCCGGGTGCCTGTAGAGAGAAGCAGAGACCCAGGTGCCCTGAGTCACTGCAATCAAGGCCGGACACAGCACAGCCACAGCCTCTCCAGATGAACCCACAGGGATCCCGGAAAACCCACATCAAGAAGTACAGAAACATCAATGCCAGTAAATCCGAACGTCCCGCAGTGAGCCAGAGCCAGGAGACTTACTACCCCCCCGGGACACGAGAGAGAGCATCCGCCAACTCGGCTCTCTGGGATGCAGGTAAGTGTCTCAACAAGAGGTCCAACTGGCGTAACGACTCTGAGTTCTTCAGCCTCCCACACATGACAGGTTCATCTGGCGCCTTCACATCACACCCGTCAGCCAACCCCAACCCTGGACCTTAGATTTGGAGTAGCAATCAAGTGCATGCTTTTCAAAGCCAAAGTGTCACAAAAAAATCTGTCCATTTTCTGACAAATCCGTCAAAATTGTAATTTTTCTGTAATTGTCTTAGTAACACTCTTCTCTTCATGTTAAAGAAAAAATTCTAATTCAGATGATCTACTACGGAGTGGTTACTGCGTTCGCCCCCCACTCATTATTTTTACAACGTCTCGTGAGTAATGTGCAGTACCGGAGTCCAACAGAGAGGCAGCAGCTGCGCACTGCGTAGCCTTCCCTGCTGTGAGGCTCTGGCGAGTTGACAGTACACGAACCCCCCCCCCCCCCTATATATATATATATATATAAATTGCTGGCCCCCAAAAGTGTCTCTTGGATTAATTTTGGCCCTTGGACAAATGTAGTTGGTGACCTCTGATCTACAGCCATGCTAGCAGCTCTTCGATGCTATATTTGAGCGAAGCAGGGTGTTGAGCTAAATGCTAACAATGATAGCATGCAGAGTTACTTTCCCACCAGAAAAGGGGTTTAAACAAACCTGTTTAAATTAAAGGCATTTGGATTTAAAAGTGATGCTTACAACTTAGCATGGACGTAGACGGGATGCTAGGAATCATAACCGTCTCTTACTACAGCACTTTCAGCCTCTTTTCAACACTTTTACAGCTGGAATACAGGCTATAGGTAACGGTGGACCATGCTCTTCTATCAGGGTAAACAGAGACTGAACAAGTATATTTGTCAAGCGACAATAAGAGGACAAGTCTTAGGATAATGTATGCAAGGTATAAGGCCATGTGCTTAAAATAAAGGCATTTAAATGATTTTTTTTAAATGCTATTTATGTCAGACATTTTCTTTTCCATCTAATTGGCACAAAAACAAAATGGATGGTTCCATACGCTCTGATAATCGTCACTACTTACATTAACGTGTGTTTTATTCAAATGTATCGCACATGTGGTCTTTAATATGGCATTCTGACTTCACTCTCACACCATGCTGAAATCATCCATCAACTTTTTTATCCCCTTATTTCAACTACACCAAAAAATATTCCACATTTTTGCCTTTTTTTAACGCAAATTTAAGGTTTCATTTTGTTTAAATGCGGTATTTTGACCATTAAATCCCAAAAGAAGTGTAAAACTTGACTTCTATTGGAAATGCTAGAAAACAAGGCGTACAAGAGAACGTGGTGGTGATTTTTACAAAAAACAAAACAAAGGTTAAAGGATTGTTTATGAATTTATTTCCACACATCCACCCCCGTCTTTCCGGGTTAAATTCCTGCTGTTTCATCTTCACTCTGGTGTCTTAATAAAGCAATGAAATAATGCTACACACACCTCTCATCTTCCTGCTGCTCTGCTCGGCTAAACCCTCTCAGGTCGCGCTGGATGTATCCCTGCTTCTGTGGTGTTGCTAACTATGCATAGAATTATAATGACATTACACCCGCGTACATCTGTATGAAACTCATCTGTATGCAGCAATGTGCAGCGCTCGCCCGAGCCAACAAAACCCAAACTTAAGTGTTATCGATTCCTCTGTGTTTTAGCCATTCCTGTTACATTATAAAAACAAAAGCCCGGCTGCAGTTTGCATAAACGCCACAAATCGAGCTGATTCCTATTTAAGCATTGATTGGGGCTTGGGCATTAATGGATAGGCTCTAATAGTGCGGCCTTACAAAGACAGAAAGCCCCACGGACAGTCGGGATAATTTACACGCCACTTACAGCACTAGTATACAAATAAATCTGAGGAAACTCCACCACTGTTGCTTTTGAGAAGATGACGAACACGGGCAGCTCGAACGCCATTATCATCGACCGAGAGGCTTTTATTACGAACTTCCTGAAGGAAACGTCTGAAGGCGAAAGGGAAGACATTAACATGCAAATCAGAGAGGATGTGTTTGGGCTCCAAGAGTCGAGACGACAGCAGATCTTTCTCCCCGAACGACGGCCGAGGTGAACGATGATCCGGAGGGAAGATGGAGCGAGTGTTGAAGATGGAGCGAGTGGAGAGCAATGTCGCCTGAAGGTCGGGAGCGGCTGGTTCACGTGGAACTGTGATCCCCCTGCTGCGCATGAGGACATGATGCTGTGCTGAGGACCATGTGTCTATTATTCTGGGTCATGGTGTCGTATGCTGGAGGTTTTATTTGCAATTACTCAATTACAAATGTGGAATACTTCTACTCGACTAGACGCTGTATATCACACTACGGGAGAGGAAACATGCTGAATGTGAAGCAGGCCTTTTTTACTCTAATCATCCTGCGGGGGGGGGGGGGGGGGGGGGCATGATAGATACTGTAGTGATGGTAATATGTTTATTATTCTGGGTCTCCAGTGTCGCTCTCTCCAGGCTTTTATGCTGTGAAAGAGTACTCAATCACCAAAGTGAAGTACTTTGACTTTGCTTGAGTATTTTAATTGATTACTACATTATTTAATTCACAACAATTCAAAGGGAAATGTTGGATTATTTCACTTAACCTCAGTTATTTGAAGGCTTTGCAGACCATCTGACAAAGCAGAAAAGAGACACGCACACACACACACACACGCACACACACACACACCATGTATACATCACTTCAGGGGACATTACATTGATTTACATGCATTTCCTGGAGACTTACCCTAACCAAGTCTTCACCCTAAAATTAATGATACCCCTCATGGGGACCACCATTTTGTCCCCATAAGGGAGGTGAGTCCCCACACGTGACTATGTAAACAGATTTAGGTCCCCACAAGTATAGTAATGCTAGGACACACACACACACACACACACACACACACACACACACACACACACACACACACACACACACACACACACACACACACACACACACACACACACACACACACACACACACACACACACACACCTGCTTACTGTTGGGTTCCCAGCCACATTGCCTGTGTGTGTGTGTGTGTGTGTGTGTGAAAGGGGGGGGGATCTGGCCAGAGAAACAACATGGTATTGCTTTTAGTAGAGAGAGAGAGAGAGAAAGGTAAACGGAGAGAGAGAGGAGGAGAGAGGGAGGAACCTCTGAGGAGGAATTGTTTCAGAGGCGCACACATCACACACACATCGCAGGTCACTGGCACATCTGTATTCCTGCTGAAGTTCACACGGAAATCAGATCAATTTATTAAAATGTTCCTGCTAATAACAACAACACGCGGGTTTCCTCCTTTAGTTTGGTTCTGACGGTATTTTGTGTCACGGTTGAACTCTTTAAGGGACTCTGTTTAAAACTAAGGTGAGGAGGAAACCTTAAAGGGAAATGGAAACACTTTTCAAACTGCTTTCCATGCGACAATATTCCCATTAGTAAATGTATTTATCTAGTCTATTTCCAATGTAAACGATCGAGATACGCAAATTTACTTTTTGAAATACGTGCCTAATGACCATGGGCGCTTCCATTGCTCCGGGACTTTCCCAGTGACGTCACTTGAGTGGGTACGGCTTCCTGGGCCAACGCTCAATAACAAACAACATGGCGTGCAATGCACCAGTAGTTTACATTACAAGAAAACGGTCGTCGTCAGGAGTTTATTGTATTGCCCCAGGCTGCACAAATGGATTTTATACGAAGAAGGAAGAAGTACATTTCCATAGGCTGCCACTAAAGGATGAGAAGCTGCTCAAAGTCCAGTCTGGATGCCTGGTTCAATACAAAACATCGGATTTGAAGCCAGGATCTGTTCCCACAATATTCGATTTCTCAACGTATGCAGTCGGGAACACCGACCGTCCCAGCACGTCGGCCGCGCAAGACAATGACAGTGTCAACAAACGTGAAGTTCGAGCCACCAAACGAGTTGCTTCAGCTGCCGAGAGAGAGGTAAATATTGCAGCACTACCAGATTACTAGCTCACACATGTATTTACTGACACAGTGTGACCTTATTAATTAAAGCAAACGCGTCCAAACTAAATGGTAGCTATTATTATGACGTACAGAATTGGGGGTGTTCTATAGCTCAACTAATTAAACTGGCATACACACGCTCATCTGTCGAAAACAGCCCTAAAAAGGCTAGTATTGCTGGACTAGGTGTTCAATGGATGGAATTGCAGGACCCAGAGCGCACGGAGCACAGAGCGGACAGCAGATAACGGAATTGCAGTTGTATTGCTTATAGATTATCAGAACATTTCAAAGGGGACACAGCCCCATTGTATATTAACCTATGGATTAACTACATCATCGTTTTTATCGTTGTAATGCCATTGAAGACCAGTTTAGACCAGACAATGAGGAAGGTAAGCCGTTAGCCTGGCGTACCTAGCGCCACTTGTTTTGATGTACGTTTTTGTTGATAACCTCGCGAGTTTCTATCTTTCAGTGTTGCGGTGGGCACCGTTAGATTCTGTGTCTCCTTGCGATCATAAACGATGTGTTGGATGTGCAGCTAGGATAAGTAATAAGGGAGCTAGGAGTGATTTTCGGTGCAGTAATAGGTTAGCATTTTTCGCTCGGGGCTAATTCAGAGGCTCACTGTTAGCATTGTGTGTTTTTTTTGAAAAAATAAATGAAAAAGATCAGTTAAATTAGTTTTTTCCCGTTATATGGAAATAAAATATTCATAGTTTATTAAATATTAAGGTTCCTTAGACGTTGTTTCCTGCAAATGACGTAATTTCGGGTTCCGTGGGGCCTAAGAGGATAACAGAGTATGTTTTTATTTTTATTTATTTTTTTGACATTTTCCGATGGCATCACCACACAATTGTTACATATACACCAATCTGTGTTGTCCATTCGTCCCGGGTTTTGAGCAACATCTTCTTCCTCTGAGACGAGTCGGTACTGGACTGGGTCCCACTCAGCGAGTTCAGAACCGTCGGTACTTTCGGCGGATTCTGGATCGTATGCCACTCTATTCGACCGAATCGGTTCATAAGCATAGTCCATGGGATGCCTGGTAACTGTAGATGCTTCCACATCAATGTCATCTCCCGACGAATAGTCAAATTCATCGTTCAAAACGTCCATCTCATTGCAAAATTCCTCCATCGCTGCCATATCTGCCACGTTGTGTTGACTTCCGGTATGGATACCCGGAGCGAAGACCGGGTGACAGTGACGTCACCATGTGGGACTCCCCTAATGGCGGCGGCCTGGTCCCGGAATTCCCCACCCGGCCGGCGGATAATTAATTTTTTTTTGGCGAGTAATATCATATACAATAAATATTATGATCAATATCCATTGTAAAATGAATAAACTACCGGAATATTATAACTGTAATTGGTGTTTCCTTTCCCCTTTAAGGAAAGCTAAACTCAGACTCTTGAATTCTCATTTCGGCGACACTGTAGAGAAGCCTTATTTCAAACCAAGTTAAACTAGTTGCACAAAATAAAAGCACTCAAGCAAAGTAGCCGAGCCTCCAAACTGTACTACCTTTAAAGAACTAAAGAAATAGTACTTTTCCCCTCAGATGAAGAGGCATGCATATTGCGAGCGGCTGAAGAAGTCTGCGGTTGGAGAGGGAGGAGCTGCGGTGTCACACAGAGAGACGCTCAGAGGGAGATTGAAGGCCATAATGGAAGCATAATGGGCTTAGTGTCAGAGTCTGGAGGGGGGGGGGCAGGGCTGCCGTCACCCTCCCTTACCTCCCAGCGCTGTAACGCGCTTTGGGACGCAGCGAGGAGACGAAACGGGCCCCAAACAGGCTTTAGAGACAGAACGGGGCCTAATGGCTGCGTGCGCGATGAATTCAAAACAAGCGCTCGTCTCTTTGTGGGATTGTGTGTCTCGGAGTCACCCAGAGAATACTAACAAAGGCTTCCTCTCAACTTCCCCTCCTCAAAGCTCATGAGGAAAGACGCAGGAAATATCACTGAGGACGGTTGGAGTTTGTAAAAGTGAAGGCAGTCTTTCTTAGGATCCCCATTAGCACTAGCATGAGCATTGGCTATTCTTCCTGGGGTCCTCACACACTCAACACACACATAAACATACAACACAATTAAAACAGCTCATCATTTCATGCAATTTACAGTGAAATGAAGTGAAACTAAAATGTCATCCAATTATCGCCATCCTAAGGCCAAACAAAAGTAAATACAAATAAGTGTACATCATAATATATGCATACATAGCCACAGGCACAGTTCAAATTTACTTTGTAATACTTAAATAATTTTTTAGCAACCTTTTGAAATGTACTTTTTCCTGAATGATGTGAACCGGTAAAGAGGCAGGGGTGTGGAGACGAGACTACCAACATCATACTTTACACAATATACCGTACACACTCTACTGGTTAGTAAAAACATTGGGGGAAGAGTGCGAAGGGGGGGAGGGAGTGAGACTATGAGAGTGCGAAGGAGGTGAGGGAGTGAGACTTTCCCTCTCAAGATCCACCAGAGGAGACGCAGGGAATATCATTGAGGGACGAGTGTGTACAAGTGAAGGCAGGTGGAGCAAGTACTCAGAGCCTTATAAGTACTACAAAGTACACCGTTAGAGTAAAAAGACCGCATTGAGAATGGTGCGTCAGTCAAAGTGTTGAATCAGGTAAATGTACATAACGTATTAGGAGTATAAGTACACATACAATACATGAGAAACATATAAATTAACATTTTTTTAAGAAAATCAGTAAATGTTCCCATCAGAGAAGTGAAACTGTGAAACGGTCAAAGTGAAAGTTCTGCTATTTCTCGCCAGGAGACCGTTTTTAACCAGTTAAGCCCCGAGCCTGTTTTCAGGCCTTACGGCCCGTCTACACTACAGGCATCAACACATCTTGAAGCTGGGCGTGTCTGAGGCTTGGCGATTTCTCGCGCCCAAGGCGACCAACAACCAATCAGGAATCTCCCGCCCCCGACATACAAAGCAATAGCAACGTTAAAACGAAGTAAACTGGATATAAAATCCCCAAACAGGCGAAACCCTACCAGTTTCCCCACTGTCTCTGCCACCTCCCTCCATGCCTGGTTCCTCCGGTTTGTATCCGGTTAATAGTTCTGGTCGTAAAGAACCGGGTGATTTGCTACCGTAACTTCTCGTTTGGAATATGAGGAAATGAACTGCGGTCTGGCTCTCCCAGCTTGCACGCGGTTTGATTGGCTAGCGCTTGTACTGGCGGGATTTGCATAAACGGGATTTGATTGGCTGATGCCAGCTTCGAAAGCATCGGGAGCATCACAAGTTGAACATTGCTCAACTTTTGATGCTCACGATGCAAAGCCATGCTCCGCTCCCCACAATGCAGTTCGGCGAAGATTCAAAATCTTCTACGTCACCCCATTTAAATGAATGGGCGAAGCGTTGAAAGCATTTTTCGATGCCTGTAGTGTAGACGGGGCGTAAGGCTAAAAAGATGACATTCCCAGAACAATTGCCCTTTGACCTTTTTAGTGAGATTTAGCAAAAACCCACTTCTGGGGTCATTTGGGTGCATTTTCCATTTCTCTGGAACCCGTCGGTCGATTGTGATGATTGACACCTCGTTTGAACCGTTAGAGCCAATAGAATCGAGGGGAGGTTCCTAAAATCCATCCAAACATTACCCATTGGTGAACGAGTGATGCGCAGCCAGAATGCCCAAAACCGGAAGCTGTCATATACTCAGTAGCAGCTAATGGGAAATCTCCGTTATTGACATAAATATGAAGATGGATTATCAGTAATCATTTCAAAGTGACAGACACATGGATTAACCTATGGATTAACCTTCAGCAGCGTTTTTAATATCGCTTTAATGCCATTGAACACAACTTTTGATCAGAAGACAGCACAAGGTAAGACCATGTCCCGTGTTTGCTCCGTAATGCTACGTGGTGTGATGTCTGGTTTTGTTTCCCATGCCGCGAGTTCTGGTCGCTCAGTGATGATACTTACGGTACGTCCACACAGCAGCTTTTCAAACATCTTGAAAATCTTGGAGCTGGGCGTGTCTGACAGCTTGGGGATTTTTTGCGACCAACAACCAATCACATGAATGTCCCGCCCCCGACATACAAAGCAAAAAACCCCGGGGATTTTATGCGAGCAATATATATATAAATAAACTCCCCAAACAGGCGAAACCCTACCAGTTTCCCCCACTGTCTCTGCCACCTCCCTCCATGCTGGTTCCTCCGGTTTGTATCCCGTTAATAGTTCTGGTCGTAAAGAACCGGGTGATTTGCTACCGTAATTTCTCGTTTGGAATATGAGGAGATGAACTGCGGTCTGGCTCTCCCTGCTTACACGCGGTTTGATTGGCTCGCGCTTCTACTGTCAGATTTGCATAAACGTGTTTGATTGGCTGACGCTTCAAGCTCAGCTTCAAAAGTTGAACATTGCTCAACTTTGGAATCCTGGAAATCCTGGAAATCCTGGAAATCTTCGCTTCGCTCCCCCACAATGCAGTGCGGCAAAAAGCGAGGCAAAGTGACGTCATCTCCATTCAAAGTCAACGGGCAGAGAAGCGGTGGAAGATTCGTCTGAAGCTGCTGTGTGGACGTACCGTTATATGTCAGCTTGCTAATCAATATCTTGTTTGTGCAGATCCGATAAATAATAACAGGGTATATGCAGGAGTCCTGAAGACCCCGCGGACACCCTGAATAACGGTATTTTAACGTGAGTTCTGTGCTAAGTGCGTTAGCATGTTTTCGCTCAGGGCTAATTCAGAGCCTTTCGTGTTACCCTTTTCCTTCCATCCATAACAGGAGCACGGTGCGCTGTACGCAGTGGAACTTCATTTGGTCCTAATGTACATTATTTAATTACATATTCTGTTCTTGTACATATCATATTCTGTTTACATGTGTATAGACTTCTTGCACTATTTTGTATTGTTGTATTTTGTTATATATGTTGCATTGTGGGAGGAGCTCAGGTCAGAAGAATTTCATTGCCATTTCTAGCCAGTAGCTGCTGATGATAACACCTTCTTAGTGGAAGCAATCTGATCATTTTTAAATCAATAAAATCATTTATAATCAATATTGTGAGTCAAGTATAGTTGTTTTGTTTAGCATGTGGCGGCTAATACATTTAATATGGCTTTTAATTTGGGTTAACTTTCAATTCTCAACGGTCCACGGTTTACTGTATTTCTTCTGTTTTGCTTTTATTCGACATTTTTCATTTGATTTTTTAAGTTATCACTCTGTGTGAACGATGACACTTTGAGAGAAAATAGTCCCTGCTCTTCCCTCCCGTGGTGTTTGTGAAGGACAGAGTCTGGATTCAGAAACAGACGTCATGTGGAGACGTTTTTAATTCCTCTCACGGCCGCCCAGCTCACCTGCATCTCAGCTCTCCAGCTGCCAGACAGGAAGTGAGTCTGGAGGTGTGTCTCTGCCATGAACACCGGAGACATGTGGACATTTACATTCAGTTTAATATTGAATAATCCATTTCTTGCACAATAATATCCTGCATTATATTTGCTTCTGAAAATGTACGTATATTTTTTTAAACTTTTCAATGCTATTTTATTTCAGAAACATTTTGGACTGTTTATTTCTAGTGTCTTAATTTCTCTTATGTACATTGCCTTGTGTTTCATGCTGCAACGCAGACATTTTCCAATCTATCCATCTCTCTCTCTCTCTCTATCCATCTATCTCTCTATCCATCTCTCTATCTATCTATCCATCTATCTATCCATCCATCCATCTATCTATCTATCCATCCATCCATCCATCCATCCATCCATCTATCTATCTATCATCTATCCATCCATCTATCTATCTATCCATCTATCCATCTCTCTATCCATCCATCCATCTCTCCATCCATCTCTCCATCTATCTATCTATCCATGTGGAGGTCGTTATCTAAAGTTATCTAACGCCTCGTGAAGGGACAGATTTCCAGTTTAGTAAAAACATTGGGGGATGAGAGGGGGGAGAGGGGCGTGAGAGAGAGAGAGAGAGGGGGGAGAGGGCGTGAGAGAGAGGGGGGGGGAGAGAGAGAGAGAGGGGGGGGGAGAGGGGCGTGAGAGAGAGAGAGGGGGGGAGAGGGGCGAGAGAGAGAGAGGGAGGGGGGGGGTGAGGGAGTGTTAGATAGTAAAGGATTAGGCTTTGTCCCTGCTGTTGTGTACAAAATGTGCATTTGCGTCTTCGTGAAGCTGTAGTTAAGATCCGCGATCCAGATTTAGTGTATCCTCATCTGGTGTGTGTGTGTGTGTGTGTGTGTGTGTGTGTGTGTTGATCAGAGGGGCTTGAGGACGAGTAAAGCAGATTTGGAGAACATCCAGAAACATGACATAAGAGGCAGTGTTGTTGTGTACAGTAGAGTGTGTACAGTATGGTGTGTACAGTATGGTGTGTGGTGTGTACAGTATGTTGTGTACAGTATATTGTGTCAGTATATTGTGTACAGTATGTTGTATACAGTATGGTGTGTACAGTATATTGTGTACAGTAGAGTGTGTACAGTATGGTGTGTACAGTTTTGGACGATGCATTTATGTTTCGATCTGTAACGACTCTCGATCTATATCGGCCCGTTTGTGCAAAATCTCAAACTAAGGAAATGTTGCAGGAACTCAAAATATTGAAGTAGAACCTGTTTTTTTTTATGTTAAGTTTACACTACTTAATACTTTCTGTGGTTTTCAACACTTGAGTTTATGGTGACTTTTTTTCCAGGACTAAACGTTTAGTCGTCTGAAATTAAACGAGCTTTTTAGTGAGAGATAATGGAAACAAGACGTGACAGAGGAAACATCAGAGGGAAGGACTTGTTGAAGACTTTAATGTGATTAATGACGTGATGAAAGCATTCCTGAAACAACTGAATGATGAAGAAGGGGGGGCGGAGCCAGACGAAAAGGCCTGGGCAGTAGGAGTGGGTGATATGTACAAATATTTAATTACAGTATGTCATTTCATACGGTGAGAACAATATATACATATATGAATGCAATGAGATTCTGCTGAAGTTGCGTAAAGTATTTTGATGAATGGAATCGTCAGTTTTTGGTTCGTGCGGTCGCTGAAACACCGGATGAATCCAGATGTTTCATCACACTCACGAACAGAGCCTCATCGAGTCCCGTTGGGAACCTGGAGACGTGGAGACCCCAACGTTTTATGATAGAAATGTAAAGTAGGGTCTCCAGCCATAGAATCTGTCGAATTGCACAATTAGCATAAGAAGCTAATGTAGGATATGCATACAATAGCTAATAAATGGCGAGGCTGATTTGGAGGTTATAGAGGATCCATTTCTGACATCTTCAGGATCAACGATGGCCGTTTTCTAACCGGAAAGTGGCCATATTGTTGTCTACTGTATGTGGGCTGATTTGGACGCATTTTTGGTTGATTATGACGTTTCAGGGGACTCGATTGGACAGCTTGCTTATATAGTTGAAAGAAAATTGCCCAAAGTAGAGGTTATAATGTTCATCTTGGGCTCTCAATATCTAATGGTCTCAACACGAGTCATGGTAGTCAAAAGCAGCCCAAGGAGAGCACAGATACTGTATGGCCACTTTCTAGTTAAAGCGGACATTTTGATCCTGAAGATGGCGGACATTTTGATCCTGAAGATGGCGGACATTTTGATCCTGAAGATGGCGGACATTTTGATCCTGAAGATGGCGGACATTTTGATCCTGAAGACATGGATCCTCAATTACCTCTAAAAGTGTCCAAATAGGCAAAGACATGTTTTAGCTATCGTCTGCATATGCTAGCTAATGCTAATCGTGCTAATTGCCCAACACATGCAGGTTAGCATCCGGCGGTTTCTACGTGCCGGGGACCCGACTGTACATTTCTAACATAACACGTTGGGGTCCTCAACGTGTCCGGGTTCAGAGCTGCGGAAGAGACCGTTTCCTGTTCATGATTTGCATTATTAGGGATATCTATTTGTCGAACAACTTCAGTACAGCGAGAACCTCAAAGACAGCGAGCGTCATATCACCCAACCCCGCCGGGCGTTCAATTCAATAAACAATATTCAGATAAATAAAATAAACATTTCACGAGTCTAATGTCTACACCCTTCAGTCCACGAAGAGCGGAGGCAGAGAAATCAAACTGGAGATCAAATGGTTTACTAACTAACGTCTGGAGGGGGTTAGAGTCTCTGTAGGGAGGAGGTGATGGTGGAGGGGAGGAGGTGAGGGGGCGGAGCCTATCCTTTGGGGGCCGTGTGCTGCTGCAGGAGGGAGGAGATGGCGCTGGATTCGGTCACCTCTTCAGGGAGGGAACCCTCCAGGTCTTTGATGGACGGGTCGGCGCCGGAGCTCAGCAGCAGGTCCACGATCTCTGCAAACTCACAGGCCGACGCTGAGAGGAGGAGAGGAGGAGGGGTTATTAAGGACTCTTTAAAGTAGAGACACTACATGCTGATATACACCTGAACATCAGCAGGAGAGGACTCTTTAAAGTAGAGACACTACATGCTGATATACACCTGAACATCAGCAGGAGAGGACTCTTTAAAGTAGAGACACTACATACTGATATACACCTGAACATCAGCAGGAGAGGACTCTTTAAAGTAGAGACACTACATACTGATATACACCTGAACATCAGCAGGAGAGGACTCTTTAAAGTAGAGACACTACATACTGATATATACCTCAACATCAGCAGGAGAGGACTCTTTAAAGTAGAGACACTACATACTGATATACACCTGACATCAGCAGGAGAGGACTCTTTAAAGTAGAGACACTACATACTGATATACACCTGAACATCAGCAGGAGAGGACTCTTTAAAGTAGAGACACTACATACTGATATACACCTGAACATCAGCAGGAGAGGACTCTTTAAAGTGGAGACACTACATACTGATATACACCTGAACATCAGCAGGAGAGAACTCTTTAAAGTGGAGACACTACATACTGATATACACCTGAACATGAGCAGGAGAGGACTCTTTAAAGTGGAGACACTACATACTGATATACACCTGAACATCAGAGGACTCTTTAAAGTAGAGACACTACATACTGATATACACCTGAACATCAGCAGGAGATGACTCTTTAAAGTAGAGACACTACATACTGATATACACCTGGACATCAGCAGGAGAGGACTCTTTAAAGTAGAGACACTACATACTGATATACACCTGAACATCAGCAGGAGAGGACTCTTTAAAGTAGAGACACTACATACTGATATACACCTGAACATCAGCAGGAGAGGACTCTTTAAAGTAGAAACACTACATACTGATATACACCTGAACATCAGCAGGAGAGGACTCTTTAAAGTAGAGACACTACATACTGATATACACCTGAACATCAGCAGGAGAGGACTCTTTAAAGTAGAGACACTACATACTGATATACACCTGAACATCAGCAGGAGAGGACTCTTAAAGTAGAGACACTACATACTGATATACACCTGAACATCAGCAGGAGAGGACTCTTTAAAGTAGAGACACTACATACTGATATACACCTGAACATCAGCAGGAGAGGACTCTTTAAAGTAGAAACACTACATACTGATATACACCTGAACATCAGCAGGAGAGGACTCTTTAAAGTAGAGACACTACATACTGATATACACCTGAACATCAGCAGGAGAGGACTCTTTAAAGTAGAGAAACTACATACTGATATACACCTGAACATCAGCAGGAGAGGACTCTTTAAAGTAGAGACACTACATACTGATATACACCTGAACATCAGCAGGAGAGGACTCTTTAAAGTAGAGACACTACATACTGATATACACCTGAACACCAGCAGGAGAGGACTCTTTAAAGTAGAGATACTACATACTGATATACACCTGAACATCAGCAGGAGAGGACTCTTTAAAGTAGAGACACTACATACTGATATACACCTGAACATCTGCAGGAGAGGACTCTTTAAAGTAGAGACACTACATACTGATATACACCTGAAACATCAGCAGGAGAGGACTCTTTAAAGTAGAGACACTACATACTGATATACACCTGAACATCAGCAGGAGAGGACTCTTTAAAGTAGGGACACTACATACTGATATACACCTGAACATCAGCAGGAGAGGACTCTTTAAAGTAGAGACACTACATACTGATATACACCTGAACATCAGCAGGAGAGGACTCTTTAAAGTAGAGACACTACACACTGATATACACCTGAACATCAGCAGGAAAGGACTCTTTAAAGTAGAGACACTACATACTGATATACACCTGAACATCAGCAGGAGAGGACTCTTTAAAGTAGAGACACTACATACTGATATACACCTGAACATCAGCAGGAGAGGACTCTTTAAAGTAGAGAACCTACATACGATATACACCTGACAGCAGGAGGACTCTTTAAAGTAGAGATACTACATACTGATATACACCTGAACATCAGCAGGAGAGGACTCTTTAAAGTAGAGACACTACATACTGATATACACCTGAACATCAGCAGGAGAGGACTCTTTAAAATAGAGACACTACATACTGATATACACCTGAACATCAGCAGGAGAGGACTCTTTAAAGTAGAGACACTACATACTGATATACACCTGAACACCAGCAGGAGAGGACTCTTTAAAGTAGAGATACTACATACTGATATACACCTGAACATCAGCAGGAGAGGACTCTTTAAAGTAGAGACACTACATACTGATATACACCTGAACATCAGCAGGAGAGGACTCTTTAAAGTAGAGACACTACATACTGATATACACCTGAACACCAGCAGGAGAGGACTCTTTAAAGTAGAGATACTACATACTGATATACACCTGAACATCAGCAGGAGAGGACTCTTTAAAGTAGAGACACTACATACTGATATACACCTGAACATCAGCAGGAGAGGACTCTTTAAAGTAGAGACACTACATACTGATATACACCTGAACACCAGCAGGAGAGGACTCTTTAAAGTAGAGATACTACATACTGATATACACCTGAACATCAGCAGGAGAGGACTCTTTAAAGTAGAGACACTACATACTGATATACACCTGAACATCAGCAGGAGAGGACTCTTTAAAGTAGAGACACTACATACTGATATACACCTGAACATCAGCAGGAGAGGACTCTTTAAAGTAGAGACACTACATACTGATATACACCTGAACACCAGCAGGAGAGGACTCTTTAAAGTAGAGATACTACATACTGATATACACCTGAACATCAGCAGGAGAGGACTCTTTAAAGTAGAGACACTACATACTGATATACACCTGAACATCAGCAGGAGAGGACTCTTTAAAGTAGAGACACTACATACTGATATACACCTGAACACCAGCAGGAGAGGACTCTTTAAAGTAGAGATACTACATACTGATATACACCTGAACATCAGCAGGAGAGGACTCTTTAAAGTAGAGACACTACATACTGATATACACCTGAACATCTGCAGGAGAGGACTCTTTAAAGTAGAGACATTACATACTGATATACCACCTGAACATCAGCAGGAGAGGACTCTTTAAAGTAGAGACACTACATACTGATATACACCTGAACATCAGCAGGAGAGGACTCTTTAAAGTAGGGACACTACATACTGATATACACCTGAACATCAGCAGGAGAGGACTCTTTAAAGTAGAGACACTACATACTGATATACAACCTGAACATCAGCAGGAGAGGACTCTTTAAAGTAGAGACACTACACACTGATATACACCTGAACATCAGCAGGAAAGGACTCTTTAAAGTAGAGACACTACATACTGATATACACCTGAACATCAGCAGGAGAGGACTCTTTAAAGTAGAGACACTACATACTGATATACACCTGAACATCAGCAGGAGAGGACTCTTTAAAGTAGAGACACTACATACTGATATACACCTGAACATCAGCAGGAGAGGACTCTTTAAAGTAGAGATACTACATACTGATATACACCTGAACATCAGCAGGAGAGGACTCTTTAAAGTAGAGACACTACATACTGATATACACCTGAACATCAGCAGGAGAGGACTCTTTAAAGTAGAGACACTACATACTGATATACACCTGAACATCAGCAGGAGAGGACTCTTTAAAGTAGAGACACTACATACTGATATACACCTGAACATCAGCAGGAGAGGACTCTTTAAAGTAGAGACACTACATACTGATATACACCTGAACATCAGCAGGAGAGGACTCTTTAAAGTGGAGACACTACATACTGATATACAACCTGAACATCAGCAGGAGAGAACTCTTTAAAGTGGAGACACTACATACTGATATACACCTGAACATGAGCAGGAGAGGACTCTTTAAAGTGGAGACACTACATACTGATATACACCTGAACATCAGAGGACTCTTTAAAGTAGAGACACTACATACTGATATACACCTGAACATCAGCAGGAGATGACTCTTTAAAGTAGAGACACTACATACTGATATACACCTGGACATCAGCAGGAGAGGACTCTTTAAAGTAGAGACAACTACATACTGATATACACCTGAACATCAGCAGGAGAGGACTCTTTAAAGTAGAGACACTACATACTGATATACACCTGAACATCAGCAGGAGAGGACTCTTTAAAGTAGAAACACTACATACTGATATACACCTGAACATCAGCAGGAGAGGACTCTTTAAAGTAGAGACACTACATACTGATATACACCTGAACATCAGCAGGAGAGGACTCTTTAAGTAGAGACACTACATACTGATATACACCTGAACATCAGCAGGAGAGGACTCTTTAAAGTAGAGACACTACATACTGATATACACCTGAACATCAGCAGGAGAGGACTCTTTAAAGTAGAGACACTACATACTGATATACACCTGAACATCAGCAGGAGAGGACTCTTTAAAGTAGAAACACTACATACTGATATACACCTGAACATCAGCAGGAGAGGACTCTTTAAAGTAGAGACACTACATACTGATATACACCTGAACATCAGCAGGAGAGGACTCTTTAAAGTAGAGAAACTACATACTGATATACACCTGAACATCAGCAGGAGAGGACTCTTTAAAGTAGAGACACTAACATACTGATATACACCTGAACATCAGCAGGAGAGGACTCTTTAAGTAGAGACACTACATACTGATATACACCTGAAACACCAGCAGGAGAGGACTCTTTAAAGTAGAGATACTACATACTGATATACACCTGAACATCAGCAGGAGAGGACTCTTTAAAGTAGAGACACTACATACTGATATACACCTGAACATCAGCAGGAGAGGACTCTTTAAAGTAGAGACACTACATACTGATATACACCTGAACACCAGCAGGAGAGGACTCTTTAAAGTAGAGATACTACATACTGATATACACCTGAACATCAGCAGGAGAGGACTCTTTAAAGTAGAGACACTACATACTGATATACACCTGAACATCTGCAGGAGAGGACTCTTTAAAGTAGAGACACTACATACTGATATACACCTGAACATCAGCAGGAGAGGACTCTTTAAAGTAGAGACACTACATACTGATATACACCTGAACATCAGCAGGAGAGGACTCTTTAAAGTAGGGACACTACATACTGATATACACCTGAACATCAGCAGGAGAGGACTCTTTAAAGTAGAGACACTACATACTGATATACACCTGAACATCAGCAGGAGAGGACTCTTTAAAGTAGAGACACTACACACTGATATACACCTGAACATCAGCAGGAAAGGACTCTTTAAAGTAGAGACACTACATACTGATATACACCTGAACATCAGCAGGAGAGGACTCTTTAAAGTAGAGACACTACATACTGATATACACCTGAACATCAGCAGGAGAGGACTCTTTAAAGTAGAGACACTACATACTGATATACACCTGAACATCAGCAGGAGAGGACTCTTTAAAGTAGAGATACTACATACTGATATACACCTGAACATCAGCAGGAGAGGACTCTTTAAAGTAGAGACACTACATACTGATATACACCTGAACATCAGCAGGAGAGGACTCTTTAAAATAGAGACACTACATACTGATATACACCTGAACATCAGCAGGAGAGGACTCTTTAAAGTAGAGACACTACATACTGATATACACCTGAACACCAGCAGGAGAGGACTCTTTAAAGTAGAGATACTACATACTGATATACACCTGAACATCAGCAGGAGAGGACTCTTTAAAGTAGAGACACTACATACTGATATACACCTGAACATCAGCAGGAGAGGACTCTTTAAAGTAGAGACACTACATACTGATATACACCTGAACACCAGCAGGAGAGGACTCTTTAAAGTAGAGATACTACATACTGATATACACCTGAACATCAGCAGGAGAGGACTCTTTAAAGTAGAGACACTACATACTGATATACACCTGAACATCAGCAGAATGACTCTTTAAAGTAGAGACACTACATACTGATATACACCTGAACACCAGCAGAGGAGGACTCTTTAAAGTAGAGATCTACATACTGATATACACCTGAACATCAGCAGGAGAGGACTCTTTAAGTAGAGACACTACATACTGATATACACCTGAACATCTGCAGGAGAGGACTCTTTAAAGTAGAGACACTACATACTGATATACACCTGAACATCAGCAGGAGAGGACTCTTTAAAGTAGAGACATACATACTGATATACACCTGAACATCAGCAGAGACTCTTTAAAGTAGGGACACTACATCTGATATACACCTGAACATCAGCAGGAGAGGACTCTTTAAAGTAGAGACACTACATACTGATACACCTGAACATCAGCAGGAGAGGACTCTTTAAAGTAGGGACACACATACTGATATACACCTGAACAATCAGCAGGAGAGGACTCTTTAAAGTAGAGACACTACATATATACACCTGAACATCAGCAGGAGAGGACTCTTTAAAGTAGAGACACTACATACTGATATACACCTGAACATCAGCAGGAGAAGGACTCTTTAAAAGTAGAGACACTACATACTGATATACACCTGAACCTCAGCAGGAGAGGAC